>JAJJMB010014022.1:4884272-4946460 GCA_023531105.1 Papaver atlanticum | reverse complement strand
GTGTATTTGTGTGTATAAATAGAGAGCTAGAGAGCACATTTGAAGAGGGGAGTTTTGGAGAGGTTTAGAGCACTAGAGAAGCAAAGAAAATCAAATCTCTTTTCTTCCTTTTAATCAATTTTTGAGCTATAAAAATGTACTTTGAGCATATTTGCAATATGATGAGCTAAACTTCACATCTGAGGCGACAGAGGAAGCTATTCCTCCAATGAAAAAGTGGTAATTTTTGTCTTAATAATTTATGCAGTTTATTTTATGATTATTTTTCTAGAATAAAAATTTTATCTAATGATTTTTATTAAGCAATTGTTATTTTAATTGATGGTATATGCTTAACCTTGAGTTTTTGATATTCCATGCTTTCAATTTACAATTGTTCTTTTATAAAATCTATTTTTGCAATAATTAGAATCACTTAAATGAGTAAAATTGCATAATAATAATATCACTTTGGAATTGGTGGAAAAGCGGAATCTTAGCCTCAATATTTCTCCACTTTGAATTAATCTTTATATTATTTGTTGTTTTAAAATTTGAATTAGCATCTAAAAAAATCTACTTTCACAAGTCCGAGTAACGAACCTTTTATCACTACTACAACAATCTTTAAAAACACATCAGCTTCTAATTATTCTAATTTTTAGATTTCAAATTGGATTGTTTAAATTGTTGAGATTAAGTAGTTATGGATTAAACTGAAATTGAGGCTTGATGATGATATAAGCCTTGAGAAAGAGATGGATGAACTGTTGTTGTTGAGGTATTGGGAGATGATAAGGGAAAATAGTTGAGTTTGCAGTGGAGTTGTTCAACTGGTAATAGAGTTGAACTGAACTTGGAGGTAATGAAATTGAACTGGTGTTGTTGTGGATTGAAGATATAATATGAAGGGGAGGTTGTCTTGAATAAATTGAGTTTAGATGAATGCTAGGTTAATTGAAGGTGGTATCTAAGGATGGTAGTGTTGTCTGTGTAGTTGAATTTGCAGGCAGAGATGTAAATAGTGATGATGATGCTATGACTGAAGTGATAGAGAATGGTGGCATTGCAGATTTGTTTAGGAAGATTATTTGAATGGATGTGTTAGGCTGATAATAGTGTTGCAGTTGCATATATTGTTTATGTGAGAGTTACGAATTGTAGTGGTTGTTGTTGATATCAGTGGAGCTCTAATTGTAATCTGTGGTGGTGGTTGTGAATGTAAGAAATGTTGCAGGCATGGATGAATCTTCAGCAGATACACTTTTGGTGTTGTGCGTGCGTATTGGGAAGAGTCAGAGAAGCAAGGAAATGTTTATTTCAGTAAGTGTTAGAGATGGTGGTGGTTGCAGCTGAGAACTGTTGTTTGAGTTGATTCAATAGTAGTGAATTATACTGGAATTGTTATCTCAAGATAGATGTATTCTGGAATGGGAGTTCTAATGAGTTTGTTGTGAGTGTAGAAGTATGAATGTAGAAAGGTGTTGCTTAAAGCTGCAATTGCAGGTAAGCTGTAATTGTGTTTGTAGTTAGAATTATGAAGTAATAGAATGATTGTATTATTTGAACTAAAATGTATGTGTTAGAACTGGAACCTGTAGTATTGAAATGTTGTAGTTAGGAATTGAACTGTTAGTTCCTCAAGACCAACAAGCTTAGGTGAATCAGACTTATCAGCTGTCTAGCTAACTGTTTTCTTGACTCAGCTGATCTGACTTAGACTTGATTCTTGACCTTTTGACCTGACCTTGACCAATTCACCGATTGACCGACCTTTGACTTGGACCTATACGTTGACTGTTAGTTGACCTTTGACTGTCAGTTTGACCGTTAGCGACTGTTAGTTGACTAGTTTGAACCCTATTTTCCTAAATTGACGTTTTGAACCTGTTGTAGTCCGAATTTGCATTTGGTTCCTTCTACAAAGTTGTAGATATTCATAAGGCTTAGCTAATGGACTATAAAACCAATCTAATTGAACTAGTAAACCTTAGATATGCTAAAGATTGATAATAAAAAGGTGTAGAGCCATAAATGGCTTAGAACAATTAGATAGACTTGTATGATTCTTGTGTGAGCCACTTTGGCTAGATTCTTAGAGTTCTTGTGTGATTAACAGTTAGTCTTTATTAATAATGATCGATTCAAAGGATGAACCAGTGGATCTCGAGGTAGGCGTGGATTGTCATCAAAAGAGGTGGGAATTTACATTTAGCTCATTTGTGATTATTGTTGTTTTTTTACACAAGTTTATGTTTAACAAACTCATGCATTGTCTGATTGTGTATTCCATGCATTGTTTTATTTTAAATTCCGAAAGTACTGTTGATTCTTTTAATCTTTCCATTGCTTGGAAAGGAATTGTAATGCATTGTTTGTCTTTGTGAATGTTTAGGAAATAAGAATTTCCATTTGAATGCTTGGGAAATAAGAATTCCCATTTTTGGTATATAGAATACTGCTCCTTACTTTATACCTACTTACTTTCGAGCTTTTATGCAATAGCTAGGGCGATACACCACAATATTACTATCTAGGTGATGGAATTTGGAATTGAATATTATACATTGTTTGACGAAGGAGTTAGTTCCATATACATGATTGTTTATATGAGTGTTTAGTATGAGATGTGTGCCCCAAACTTTACATATCCAGTATTCTATGGCTAGGGCGATACACCGCAATATTATTATGGCTAGGGCGATACACTGTAATATTATTCTTCCTTTATATCCAGTATTCTATGGCTAGGGCGATACACCGCAATATTATCTATGGCTAGGGCGATACACCTCAATATTATTCTTTAGTATTGTGCGGGCAACACATGTCTCTTACATGGATGTTTACCGTTCTTCTTAAATTTCTTTGAAAAAGTTTCTACAATATGTTTTACTGTTTTCCCGTGTTTCATCAGTTTTCAATGATTACTTGACATTTAGATGTTATTTCTACTGGTAACCCCTTTTAGGGATGACGTTCTCACTAAATTCCCACTTTCAGTTTCAGAGACAGATCAAGATGGCACGTGAAGATGAAAGTTTCGAAGAATTAGTTACATTAGTTAGCTTCTACTATGTTTATTTTATGTTTGTATCCTATTTGTAAATCAACTCACTATTGAATATGTATCATTTGAGAGGAGTTCTTGTATTTATTTCAGAGAGGGTTTAGATTTGGGTTAATCTTTGTTTAGAACTTCTTTCTTATTGTTTAAATAGATGTTTTAGATCCTCAGTGCCTCATTTTATAATTAATCTTTTGGATTAGTCAGCTGCTAGCTTTGGGGGCGCTACAGTATTTCCGTGGGAGAAAAA
Organism: Papaver atlanticum; assembly: GCA_023531105.1. Classification (NCBI taxonomy): domain Eukaryota; kingdom Viridiplantae; phylum Streptophyta; class Magnoliopsida; order Ranunculales; family Papaveraceae; genus Papaver; species Papaver atlanticum. Next base: position 4,943,164 of record JAJJMB010014022.1, on the reverse strand, counting down.
TTTATCTATTCAATAGACTTTTCTGTGTGAGACAAATTGGTTTATCAAGTCTTCGACTTTGGGTCATAGCAACTCTTAGTTGTGGGTGAGATAAGCTAAGGGAATCAAGTGCGCAGAGTCCTGCTGGGATTCAGAGGCGTAAGGAACGCGACTATACCTTGATCAGTGTGAGATTGGTTAGGGATCAACTACATTCAAGTCTGAAGTTAACTTGGAGTAGGATAGTGTCTGTACCGGCTTAATACAATGCGGTGTTCAAATCTGGACTAGGTCCCGGGGTTTTTCTGTATTTGCGGTTTCCTCATTAACAAAATTTCTGGAGTCTGTGTTATTTCTTTTCCGCATTATATTCGTTTATATAATTGAAATATCACAGGTTGTAGTTCAATCAATTAGATAATCCAACCCTTGGTTGTTGATATAAATTGATTAACACTTTGTTAGAGAACTGCTCGGTCGAACTCGCAAGCGTTGCTATCTCAAGATTGTTCATCAATGTTAATGATCAAAACTACAAGCCTTGATTTCTAGTCTACTTATGGTGATGTCTCGGACTAGGATAGATTGTGGAGTTGAGCATTAGACTCCACGACGTTCATCAATGGAAGATGAAGAACTACTAAGGAGAGCTTGTGTAACTTCATCAACAAAAGGTATGTGGAGACTAAAACTCATCTATCACTTGGAAAGTCTATTTCTACTCTATCTCCTATATTGAGACAAAAGTCGTATTACTATATAGTGTTCGATTATATACATTTGGGATTTCGAGCTGAGTTTAACTCGCTTACATATTTCTTGAAATATGTGTTGGAAATCTTTCGCTTCACCCAAATTCATCTTATATTCTGTACGAAAGTCAAAAGATGATCATGTGCAAATTGCCGAGTAACATCTTACATGGTTTGTGTGATACAATCATTTGGTAACAAGTTCTTTGCATATTTGTATAGCTTTGCAAGGAAACCACTACCTCTTGTCATATACCAGCAAACGCATATTAGTGAACTGAATATTGTCAATTGAATAAGTACACGAAACAATTTGAAGAGATCATAATAGGTAATGAAACAAATCTGAGATTAAAATAACTTGCCAACTTTCTCCATAAAAGGTAATCACCAGCTTCAGGTGTTAGCATCCATGAAACCTTGCAAAACAAATGATTATCGATCAGATGCATGAAAGCTGAATAAGAAAATGACATATTAGAAGAGATCATAATAGGTATGGGCAACAAACCTGAGATTCAAAAGGAGACCTGCGGTATCCCATGCTCATGGGAATTTCATATATGGAAGAAACACAACTGATAAACTTCTTTATACTAAATCATGTCCACCAAAGTTCCTGAAAACGGATAAAAAAATGATATGAAATATCAGAAGAGGATACAAGGTTTCCCCTCTTCCCTCCTACTTTACTCGGGCTAGGGACCGGCATTTAAAAGGGCGAAGTTAAAGGGGGGAGGGGACAAATAAAAGAAAGTAAATAAAAGACATCCATTTATAGATATAAACAAAGGAGCACAACCCAATACACTCGCAGAAGTGTATTTTTAAGAAATGTTTAAAGTGACAGAAAACTGAAAAGAACTTTTCTGGGGTACACTCTAGCTAGAGAGTGAAAAAAGACTCCACAAAACATAAGCAGCAGTATGTATATATTAGTATAAGGAAAGCTGCAAAAAAAAACTACATTCAAACTGCTTAGTCTAGATCTTACAGAACAAACCGGTTTGCAGGCAAGACAAAAAAGCTTTCAGAGTTACACGCTAACTACACACTCTAACTACAGAGTGACTGAATCAAAAGAACACAACTAAATATAAGAAGCGGCATATGTATACAAAGTAAGGAGGCTGCACCAAAAGATAAGTTCCAAATTGCTTAATCTACCGGTTGCAAGACCAACCAGTTTGCAGGCCATATTAAAAATCCACCTATAATGTAATCAGCCAATGTGAAGCATTTGTCTGGGCATTGAGGAGCATCGGGTACATGATAGTGCACATCAACAACACCCTCAATGCATACCTTCCTCTCGTAATGATTAACACTCACCCCGTGATAGATTTCTTCACCCGAGCCGGTAACCACATAACCTGTTGCGACTGTCTTCCTTTTTCTGTTAACAAGACGAACTTGAGGCTCTCCTTTAGCAAGTATAGTATTAGCTGCAGCACCAGGTTGAACGACCGGAGAATGGATATCAGGGACTTGTGCTCTTCTTTGACAATTGGCATTTTTCTGTTGGCTTGCCATGAAACTGAAAACAACCTATAACAAAAACCAACCCATTCAATAGTTGTTAAATTTTTTTATAATCTCTTATTTACAAAACTAACTATAAAAATTAAGAACGTAAATGAATTAAAGATTGAAGCTCACCTTTGAGAGAACACTTAACTCCTCTTGGATCTTGTCCATCCTTCCTCCATTACCAGCTAGAGTAAATGAATTGGCTTTTGCATTCGCGGCTATTGAAGAACCAAATTTTCTTTGTATTGTTTGCTTCTTGGTAACAGTGGATGAAAATCCTCGGCAATAACTTCGATTAGTTCCATCACCAAAAATTTCAGTAACTGGATCATTTGTAATATCTATAACAGCCTTAATACCAGCTTCGGATTGAGCCTTTCTCTTTTCTAAAACACTCTTCACTTTTTCCTGAAATCAAAAAGAACGAAACTGTAAAAATTTAAATTTATCTAAACTCTGAACAACATATGATGGTCCAATACTCACATATGTTTCAACTGCACTTTAATGTACATCTTAATTTTTCCCTACATGAGCCAGTATCCAGCTCTCACCACGACACTCAATAATCCTATCTTCTTTTTTTGGCATGTACAATCAATATAGTCAGTAAGGGTTGTCCGAATAAAATAGTTTGAGAATTTAATGTTAAGACCACCAGGTTAGAAAGTACTTACAACTCTGTAGGATTTGTTGGCATGGGAGAGTCTACCTAAACAATATCGAATCCTTCTCTTCCGCTGGTTCTCAGTATATCTAGCATATCTTTCTTGCATGCCAGGCTGGTACTCATTATGCAAAATCGTTTCCAAACGTCATCATTAAAACCGTAAGGGAATGCTACATGCATCTCCTCCCGAGTCACAAGATTTTTCAGAATGTTAGGGCGTAACTCCCATTTGAATGAATGAAACTTCTGGGGAAAAGTTTTTTGGACAAATGGCTTGACAAGAGACTCATCATTTGCGAAACAATTTTTTTGCTGAAACGTTGAAGTATTTTTGTCAGCTGTAAACAATAACTAGGTAGTTGGTCTATAAACAATGATATGTATAAGTGGAGCAAACCATAGAATGAAATGCATAGGAGATAATAAGTTACCATGAGAAGGTTCCAGACTTGTTGCTTGAAGGCTACAGGAATGAGCCTCTAGACTTTGTTGTCAATTGGATAGTGAACTCATATGAGTTCTCTGCACGAGTTGCAAACTTTGATGCATGTTCGCCAAATGGTTTTCCACATTCATCTATTTTCACAAAGAGTCTGGGTGGAAGTTGTGTCTCCTCCAAGTCAGAATCAGATTGAGTTCCATCATGAGATAGAGAACCATTTTCATAACCACCATGAGATGGAGTACTACGAACATCAGATGCAGAATCAGTTTCATTGGTAGAAGGAGACACGACATGATCTGAAAAGTGAGAATCCTGACTTGACAACATTTTCATACCAAACAAACCAAACAACATATTAGGTATTTGGAAATGGAACAAACTACAAAACTTAAAAACAAGAAACATCAATGGCCTATGAAGAAAATATTTAAAACCCTAGATTAATAGAAGCTGTGGAACGGAATCAACTGACCTAGGATAACAACCAAATACCAAGAATTGCAAAGTAGTAAATAACATCTTATAAGTAAATATAGAACAGAACAAACTATACAAAATGAGAGAAAACCTAGCACTGAACTAAAATACAAAACCCCAACTTCTGGTTGAAATTTATGGAAGGAGATTACAACCAACAAAGGTATAATTTTAAAATAATAAGAACAACCTATGAAGAAAACTTCATAACCATGTATAAATCCTGAGTTTGGTTGCAATCTATCAATAGAGATAACAACCAAATACCAAGAATTGCAAAGCAGTAAATAACAACATACAAGTAAATCTATAGAACGAGATACCAACCAACAAAAAAGAAATCCTAATTTAAAATAAAAATTCGAAAGTAAAAGCTACATAGATTACCTCTGGGAATAAATGAGGTACAGAGATGTCTGCGAGGTAAGAGGTATGGAAGAAGAAAGGGTGAAAAGACGAGGGTACCCAAATACACCACAATCTTTAATTTATCCACCTGTAAGTCCTTTTACCGAAAGTGATTGTCTATGAACAAGGTTGAGACAATACTACAAACCAGTATTCACACTTTGTGTGATTGTCTATGGATACGAGATCGAGACAATACGACCAAAGTGCGATTACTTGATAATAAGTTTGGACTTAACCAAACTCTATAGGATCACTATCAAGTAAAGCGGAGTTAACGTTTGTGTACTTTACTTTAAATTATAATAACAACAATTAAATCACACAGCAAGATTTTGTTAACGAGGAAACCGTAAATGCAGAAAAACCACGGGACCAAGTATATAATTGAATACTCTCAGAATTAAGCCGCTATACAAAATCTAAACCAACTTCATATAGTTGAGACCAAACAACTATCCCTAGTTCACTTAGTTTCCTCAGTATCCCTACGCTTCCAACTTCGATGAGTGCACGCACTGGAACAATTCCTTTGGATCGTATTCCAAACAGTAAAGGAACAACAAATATGTTTGGTAACAACTCTATTGATTCTTTAAGATAAGATAACTCAAGTCATATGCAAAGGCTCTCCTGTTTAAGCTAATAAATTCCTTTGCCCGGTTAGATCAATCAAATCTCTATTACCAAAGTAATAAGATTCGGATTTGTAACAATCAAAATAGATCTCAAGAAAACTATAAGGCGTTACCGATCTCACGCAACTATCAATCAAATAAATCCGATTCTAGTTGGATCCCAGCCGATCAAGGTTTGTACAACACAAAGATATGAGAAACCAATAAGAAATCTTCTTCGTCTTCAAATCTTCTTTAATCTTCAATCAAACCTGCATAACACCACTCGATTTCTTATGATCAATCACGCATAGAACGAAGTCTGTTAACAATGGATTATGACAAGATTTCTTTAGATCTACAGCCAATTCTAAGAACCCGTCGATACTTCGATCTAGTTTGAGTGAATCTTATATAAGAAGAGAAGATTCTCAAGAATAAACAAGCTAGGTGCAATCAAAGTTTCAACAACCCTTAGTCAATAAAATCAATCGAAAACTAATAACACTGTAATTATCTAGTTTCCCACTAAGGGTACTCGTAGAGCTTTTTGATCCCACATAAGTCTTTGAAAGAGCAGTCGTAAGAGATTTTGCCAAATTAGGGTACTTTCCTCTCCGAATAGATGGCTCCACCAGAAACAACAAAAAGATAAAATTTGCCTGGCTCTTAGGATGGTTTGCTAGAAATTAAAATTTAGGTATTTATAGACCAAGGATGTTTGGACACCAAGGAATTTCCATAACCGAAAATATTCTCAAGATATGCAATGAATGGCAAAATTCGGTTTTCATAATTCTAGTAAATGCTTGTCCAAAATTTACGAAATATCTCAATAGAAAATCTCCAATTAGTAAATGCACGTTACTAATTTTTATTCTCTAGAGATATGCATTTAATTGATGATAATTGAAGCATATAAAACCAAAAACCTTAATTAAAAGATTCTCAATTTATTTCGGCACACGATCTCCTTGAGTACTAAGAAATATCTTTGGACAATAAATGATAAGAGTTACTGTGCGTGTTCAAAGTATGTTGACATCTTTTCTCTGTAAATCATCTTTCATATTTACATTCTTGGAATCGGTTATACCACACTTCCAAATAAGTTTAGAATTGGTTCACCTGTATTCCAAGTGTTAGAGCACTGCTCGGTCGAACTCGCAAGCGTTGCTATCTCAAGCTTGTTTGTCAATGTTAGTGATCAAAAATATAAGTCTTGTTTTCTAGTCTACTTATAATGTCTCGGACTAGGATAGATTGTGTAGTTGAGAATTAGACTTCACGGCGTTCATCAATTGAAGACGAAGAACTACTAAGGCTTGTGGAACTTCATCAACAAAAGGTATGTGGAGTCTGAAACTCATCAATCACTTGGAAAGTCTATTTCTACTCTATCTCCTCTATTGAGACAAAAGTCGTATTACTATAGTTTTTAATTATACACATTTGAGATTTCGAGCTGAGTTTAACTCGCTTACATATTTCTCGAAATGTGTGTTGGTAAGCTTTCGCTTCAACCATGTTCATCTTATATTCTTGACGAAAGTCAAAAGATGATCATGTAAAAATCGCCGAGTAACACCTTACATGGTTTGTGTGATATAATCATTTGGTGTAGACTTGTAATGTTTTGTTATGATTATTTCAATAACTTGAAAATTGCTTTGATGCTAATAGTGTGAGAAAACGGCTATTGTCATCCGCTAAGAAAGTTTCAATGATTGAAATAGTGTTTAGAACACTTAACCATCATTAAATTATAAACATAGTATGCATTCTTTCATGTATGTTATCCATGATCGAGACTATAGTGTGCATACATGTATGCATACCTGTTAGTTGTGAAATTCCGAGTACCTAAGTACACATACCCGTACGCGTACTGGCGAAGGGTTTGGGTCCGGAAATTTATGATGTGTTTTGAAGTATGCGTACCCGTTTGCATATTGGCGAATCCAAACTCAGACCGGCTACTTTAAGTATGCGTACCCGTTTGCATACTTGAGTGGTTAAAGTTCTAAAATCGGTTTGTTCATGAACTAATACGTTTATATAATAAGTAATGCATTCTTTGGAAACCGTGGCTATAATGTTCATGAATTGATTCGAGTGAATCAAATCGATTTTTCTTCAATTGTGTTCTTGTATACTTCTATGAAAATATAGCAATTGAACAACTCTTTAACTAGTTTCATTTGAGTCATCTGAACTAGTTGTGGTTAAGATGAATAAGGTTGATATGAGAGTGTTCATATAGCTAACCTCGGTTAACTACTGTTAAGCCAACCTTGTGTACACGTTTAGGTACGATTGCTCAAAACTAAATGAAGGTACATTTCATTTGTGTATAACAAGCTAAGTTCAATCTAACGGTTGAAAGATATTAGCTTGAATCTAGTCAGTTTTTCATCTAACGCTGAATATTGAATGCTTTGTTACCAAGGTAACTTAGATTGCAAACCCTGATTTGAAAACTATATAAAGGAGAACTCTAGTAAGTGGGAAACCTAATCCCCACACCTCATGTGTGATACTTTTTTCAGCTAGAGTCGATTCTTCTTTAACCTTAGGTTTTTCACGAAACCATGTAGGTTAACGACTTAAAGACTTCATTGGGATTGTGAATCCAGACCCAACTATTTTCTCTGTAGTTGCGTGTTCTGATCTTGCCATGTTCTATCGTATTGAGTATTATCTTCTCTGAGATTTGCTGGAGATTTATTCTCCGATAAGCAAGATAAAAAGTAGTCACAAACATCTTCGTCTCATCGTTTATGATTCCACAATATCTTGTTTCGCTACCATAAGATTAAGATTATTGTGAGGTGATTGATAATACTAGTCTGTTCTTCGAGAATATAAGTCCGGTTTATCAATTGGTTCCTGTGCACCTTGATTTATCAAAAGACATAAAAAAACTCATAGGTATATTCTATGGGAGACAGATTTATCCATTCCAATAGATTTTTCTGTGTGAGACAGATTTGTTTATCAAGTTTTAGACTTTGGGTCGTAGCAACTCTTGGTTGTGGGTGAGATCAGCTAAGGGAATCAAGTGCGTAGAATCCTGCTGGGGTTCAGAGATGTAAAGAGCGTAACTGTACCTTGATCAGTGTGAGATTGATTAGGTCTAACCTACATTCCAGTCCGAAGTTCATTGGTAGTAGGCTAGTGTCTATAGCGGCTTAATACAGTGTGGTGTTCAAAGATGGACTAGGTCCCGGGGTTTTTCTGCATTTGCAATTTTCCTTGTTAACAAAATTCTGGTGCCTGTGTTATTTCTTTTCTGCATTATATTTTGTTATATAATAGAAATATCACAGGTTGTGCATTAAGATCTATCAATTGTAAATCCAACCTTTGGTTGTTGATTATATTGATTGACACTTGAACATTGGTGTTTGGTACCATTCAAGTTGTTTCACATAATAATCAGGCTCGCGGATTTCTATCTGTTTGATTTTCTGATTACATTGTGAAACAGAGATATAAACTCTTTGATATACTTTTCTATAGATTTAGTCTGACTGTCTAGTTGATTCTCTTGAAAGCATATTGGAGTTTGTTTATTCAGATTGCCGAACGAAATATTGGGTGTGGTTGTTAGACCCCCGCTTTTTCACACTTGAACATTGGTCTTTGGTACCGTTCAAGTTGTTTCACATAATAATCAGGCTCACAGATTTCTATCTGTTTGATTTGCTGATTACTTTGTGAAACAAAGATACAACTCTTGGATATATTTCCATTGATTGAGTCTGACTATCTAGTTGATTCTCTTGGAATTATATTGGAGTTTGTCCATACAGATTGCTAAGCGAGATACTGGGTGTGGTTGTTAGACCCCCCACTTTTTCATATATCTTTCGATTTGTAACCCGATATTTTATTCTCTAAACGTTATGTTGGGTAATTAATAAAGCTAAGTTTAACCGACTCTATGCCATTTTAAGAATTTCGTTTCACGTCCAGGTTCAGTTGAATCAAAATTAATTTCTGATCTGGATCTGATTGAATTTTAGATTCACAAAATCTGAATCATTTCAAAAAACAACGAAAGATTCTCGTTTGAATTAGTATCATTATTTTTATGAAAATGCCTCTTTTATGGCATATATCAACAACTATTATATTTTAGATACAATAACATGATATAGATTCTTTATAAGACTTGAAGTCATAATATATTTTTTTCGTCATACTTAATAATGTTCTTTATTTGTCATTTATGAAGAGTAACACCAAATAAATAACCGTTCGAATAACAAATAAAAAATATAATAAACCATGTTTCATAACATATATACTTCATTCGTTATTTATTGCCCCTTATGCACTAGTGTATCTCAACTGCATATTGAGTTTGTAAGGAGTCATCAAGTTAGTTTTATGTTCACAAACTGATTTGTTCAGTTCACGAACTTGAACTTATAAATAATAAAACTTGATATTATGATTTGGTGATAGACGCATTTATGTGTCTATTGTCATCTCTATTGTGTATATTGTTAGTACCCATTTTTGTACTTATTATGGTGTTTTATGTGTTTGTAGGTATTTTTGGGCAATAAACATTTTTGGCGAAATTGGCTCGAAAAGTTGATAAAATGCAACCCAAGGGACGAGTATTATACGGACTCCAGCAACGGATAAGGGGAGACCATTGGATAGGGGGTAATCTTTCCCCTTCATGTTCAAATTCTGAATTTGGGCGGGAAACCAAAAACCGTGAAGCTTGTTTTCTAGCAATTTTGGTGATCGTGATTTGGAGGAGTTTGAGGTCGATTAAACCTCTGATTTTCATAGGGTAGACTCCTTATGGGTCTAGGAATCTAACATGGGTATTGAAATCGATTAAACTGGGCTCAATCGACGGATTTTTATCTCAACAGCAAAATATGGAAAGTCACGTGTGTGACTTGTTTTAGGAAATTTTAGAGAGATTAAAGGCAATATTTTCTTCCCAAAGCTTAATATCTATCTAAGGAAGAGTTTAGAATCAAAAGGAAAGCTCAGATACGCGTGAAAATTCTAAAACAAGATATTGCCGCAACTTTGCCGTGAAGAGAAAGAAAGAGATTTTGGAAGATTTTGGAGAGATTGAATCGATGTTTTTGATATAAATAGATGGGTTGGGTCGTATAGAAGAGGTGTCGAGAGTTTGGGAGGCTGCGAAGGGCTGAGGAGTGAGAAATCAGAGGTTTACAGGCCGCTTATTCTGCTGTTTTCTGCTGCTGCGAGCTGAAGAACACGAAGAACATCGACCCACAGTGGACAGTCGCAGACGGATGTCGTATTTCAACTGCAGAAGAGAAGTATCGTTCTACACCAGCGCCTGAGAAAAGCCTATAGCAACTGTTTATCATCTTCCCAACTATTTCTTCGTAACAGTCCGTTCTGTAACACTTATAAACATTGCAGATTGGCTGTTCATATCTTTTCTCCATTGTAAACACCTTTTGAACTATGAATAAATCTTTTGAGCATATTTTCACCATGAAGAGCTAAACCCCAACACTGGGATGACGGAGGAAGCCCTATTTCACGCATGTGGTAATTCTAATAATTCTTTGATGACTATTTGCATTAAATTTTAATTGATTTATGAATTTTATATAATGGGTGTGATATTGTTTGATAATGTATGCTTGGTCAATGTATTTTTGATACATCATGCTTTTGATTTACAGTTATTGCTTTTCAAAAATCTACTTTTGGCAAAGAATAAGAGTCCATATTTTTAATATTTGAGCTATAATTGATTGAAATTATTATTTGAATCACATGAATGAAATTTGGTGTAATCCTAAGTCCCAGTAACTCTCGCACCTTTGTAATGTTTTTGTATATATTTTTATTAAATTTAAAAACTCGAATCTTCACAAAGTCCGAGTAAACGACAACCTTACTTACCACTTTAAAATTACATCATTTGGCCAGTTCGAGAATTGGTTGTTTTTAAGATTTTGAGATGTTACTGATTTTGTCTTGAGAGTATTTGAACTCTAAATATTGCTTGATGGTTCACGATCCTAATGGGATATTTTTGTGGACTAACTTTGTGCGCAGTTCTATGCAAAAATTGAGTCTAGCAATAGACCATAACTTTCTCGTAATCCCTTTTTGAAATCCCAATGAAACTCTCCGAATTAGGTTTGAATTCGGTCTCTAGAATTGAATGTACCATCAAGTTCCGATGATGTTGAAAAGTCTTCCAAATTAACCCATTACTTTCATACTCTTCGGCTTGTTTCTTCTTATCCTTCTCTCGTTCCCCTGGACTTAATTTCTTACGACGCTCATTTTCATCCTTCTCAAGAGTGGTACCCTTATGTTGCTTTGGTTTTTGGATATGACTCATACAATTACTTCTGATATCGCATTGTATGTGCCATGTGCAAAGAAAATGCTTGGCGTCCAGGAAAACTACTCATATAGCATTAATTAGTGCTTGGTCATATCTATTAGTATGATCCGCAGAGTTTGATCATTACGGTATATCTCCTTCAAGGTATCTAACATCCAAATAAAACTCGCATCATTCTCCCGATCCATAAATCCCCATGCCACAGTGAAAGTATGCTTATCGGAAGTATGGAAATCAATGCCTAACAACGACATGTTGTACTTGTTTTTCTTGTACGTACAATCTATTAACAAAATTTGATAGAAGCATTGGCCAATCTGATCATCTTCGGATGCGCCAAGAAAATATGAATCACTTTTCCTTCCACTGCCTGCTTCCCCATTGTGTAGTTGTGTTGATCGGCTGTTCCGTCCGCTCTACCATCCCATCCCATCCTCCTTAGGGTTGTTCTTGCCGCGTAAATTTTTATCAAGATGGACAAGTTATTCACATCATCCTCCTTAATATTCCTAAGGATGTCACTTGGTTTACATGGTTTCATCGACTTTACCATTTACAATTGATGTGGTTTCAACCCATAAACGATAGAGTATCCAATAAGAGATTTTGGATCATCATGATTATGGCAACCGCTCATCACTTTAGAGAGCCTGTATACACCACCATTAAGTCTATTAACTATAATCTTAAATGAGAAGTCATACTTCTTTGATTCTGTCATGTAGACCTTAGTCGCCGTCTTCACATTTGACCTGTCCTTTGCGCTGTGACTTTCTTGCTTTCCACCTCTCTTGTAAAAAAAATATGAACGATCTCGGCTTGAATGACGTCCTAAAACTAATGCGCCTTTGATCTCTATGTATTTTTCCACAAATTATTTCTTTGCATTGTCCCTCTTTTCCCATACCAAATCAGTGTAATAGTGGGAAGAGGTATCGGGACCCAGCTGAGATACGAGTTCGGATTGATCTTCTTCAAATGCTTCAACAATCTACGACATATATCAACAAGTTAGGGAAACAAAAATGGTACATGAGTAACAGTCGAGCAGACCGATTTTCTGGAATCGATCTATAAGTATAACTATATCCACCAATTGATGACTTGATGTTTTTTGGCGAAAAAAAATCCCAAAAGCAACAATTGGTTCACGTCGTGTAACATGTAATCCGATCCATGTAAGGATTGAAGTTTCATTTTGCTGTGTAGTTTTGTCCATATAATCGGATTATATATAAACGCACATCGGCCGATTGTAAACTTTATGTATTTTTTGGGAATATCCAAGTGAAGGAATCGACATATGTAAGAGGCCACAAAAAATGATTTTTTTCACCTACCAATCCCATCAAAAGTTTACAATAGTCGGTTTACATGGTGATGAACAACGACCGATTGTCGTTCCCAATTTTGGGAGATAACCCAGAATCGGTGGATAGCACCACATCCATCGATTCTGGGTTACAATTGACAGAAAAAGGTAATGAAATATTTGAAATTTTTTCCATATTTGGGTGATTATAAGATGCAAATACATGCTTGGAGATCCTTAGAAAGCATACGTGACCAGTAGAAGATCCTCAATTATGCTTTGGTTGACACAGCCTTCTTTATTCAATAAATAACCTAAATCGGTAGGATCGAAATCATGATTATTTGATGCACCCACTTCTTCATCACCTAGAATCTTCATCGTCACTATAAAGTTTCATTTCTTCCAAAAAGAATGACATACCCTAGTTTTTTTTTCTTCTTTTACTTCTTTTTTTCCAACCTTAAAAAAAGAAATGAATCTCTACTCTAACTCTAAAACTATAATCAAACTCAAACACTAATTTATATTTACTTACTTAATTAATCATCGATAATGAATCAGGGCATATTAACAATTAACATAAATAGGTAGATAAGAGTTGTTGTTTTTTTTTTTTTTTTAAATCTTTATAATGATTTTTTTTGTCTTCTGGTGATCGGCCACCAAATAATACTTATACGCTGCAATTCTTTGACAAACAAGGATAGAAATTCTTCCTAGTAGTTACTCATTCCGTGCAGCAAGGTACCCATGCATAGGCGGTTAAACGGCATCAGTAGACCCATTAAATTTTCACTTCTATGTACTAATCATAAATTTTAGTCTTTAATCTCACGCTAAAAAACTCCCACTAGTTCCATGAACAGACATTCTTGAAAGCTTGTTGCTCTTTCCGGCATAAGCATCCATCCCTTAGGAGCAGTTTTGGTGTTGCCCATTCAGGCTGCAGTCACACCAAATGAAATGTCAAAAGACAAAACTCCTAACTAAACGAAAAATGTAGACCCAGTCTCTGATCGGTGGACAAAAATACGGATGATGAGGGTGCCCTGATATGCGACGAGGATTTGTCGACCCATCAGCACTGGCTTCCAAGATTCCTGCATCATCATCTGATGGACTTAGCGTGAGAAGACCACCAATATATCTTGTCTTCTTGGACATAAAATTAAGATCGAGATGGATTAGCATGCCCAGTTAATTATAGGCTGTTATACAAGAAGTAAACAATTGTGGTCCATTTTACGTGTCACGTTGGGATTTAATGCTTCAAAAGAAAAATAAAAGAAATCAGGATTTTAATCTTGTTCAAGTTTTTTTATTTATCTAGATGAGGAAGTTTTGGACCAAACAAACCGAAAACAATTACAATGAATAAAAGTTGTCCACCCAACCTCTGCTCTGATTTCGACATACTAATATATTGGAGTAGGTTGATATGGCTGTAGCACGGTGATAAAGTCATGGGAAGGCTATATAGTTATCGGGTTTGGAACCAGAATTCTGAATCCACCCTCTAAATTGCCAACCATCAAGTGATCTGATGGTTGGTATGCTCCTTACCAAGCGGAGGTAGGGGTTCGAACCCCGTAATTGTCAGAAATAACTCTTTATAAAGAGTTAAAGGATGTAGTCCAAGACCACTGTCCCACACCATCAACAAAAAAAAAAGAAAAAAAAAAGTCCACCCTCTAAATCTCTCACATGTAAAATTGAAACCAAGCTTACAAGATCAAGTGTTTCGATATAGACAATGATGCAGCTAGTATAATATTATTAGATGCTCCTTGCCGGGACGAATAAGATTAGCATGTTTATCTGGAGTCCTGGGGACGTAACAAATTCCAAATAAGATAAAATATTTTATACCCATGAAATGGTATATTCCGAAGTAAACTGGTCCCTATTAGCAGCCATGGAGGATGGCACTATATTTATTGCTGTTTATTGAACTTCACTAATTATTAGCCAAAGATTCATTCTCTATAGATGCCTATATAAACAAGCTACTATCTGAAATCCTTCGTAAACCAAGTTCTCTGATTACCAATTTATTAGTATCAGGAATTCAGGATGGCTTTGAAGGTACATGGACTTGCCAAAGCGATGTCAGTGTCATGTGTGATGCTTTGTCTGGCAGAGAAAGAATTAGACTTTGAGTTTGTAAATGTTAACTGCTCCAAAGGGGAACAGAAATTGCCTCCGTTTCTGTCCAAAAATGTAAGTAATAATATCCCTTTGTTGATTGATTAACTTTTGTAATTATCTCTTTATTTTCATAATAATCACCGCCGTGAATTGAATGTCATTCGCCATTTTTAACAGCCATTTGGAAAGATTCCGGTATTTGAAGATGGGCCTCTCACACTTTTTGGTGAGTTTCTTCTACATGAAGTCGTGCTGCATCCATTTTTTTGTTGTTCATCAATTTTATTTCTGCTAACATCATAATATTGGCCAGAATCTCGAGCGATCACCAGATACATAGCTCACAAATACAAGGATATTGGTACGGATCTGTTTAGACATGGTAACATCGAAGAAGCTGCAATTGTTGGAGTATGGACAGAAGTTGAATCACAACATTTTAACCCTCCAAGTTTTGCAATCATCTATGAAATGTTTGTTGGGCCTATTTTCGGACACACAGTTGATCAGTCAGTCGTAAATCTGAATATAGAGAAGCTCGATAAGGTGCTTGATGTTTATGAAGCTAGACTTAGCAAGTCTAAGTACCTTGCATGTGATTCGTTCTCACTTGCAGATCTTCATCATCTTCCTAACATTTACTACTTGATGAAGATCACTCCATGTGCGGATCTAATCAATTCTAGGCCTCATGTTAAGGCATGGTGGGAGGATATTTCAGCTAGACCATCTTTTGTTAAGGTTGCTCAAGGACTAACTTTGGGTGAATGATCTTGAAGTCAAAGTACTATCTACTGATTGGTTGTTCATTTGTTTGTATCAAAAGAAATGATGGGATTTTTAATTGTATATTTCTTTCTTATGTTTCTTACTGGTATTTTGTGTTTCAGTTGTGATGATTTATACGTTACCTTGAAAAATCACTATATAGATGAGTGGATCTATAAATCATTTCTTACTTGTCTTAAGATTTGATATGTTGTTGAAAAAGCACTTCAAAAATGTTTGGATTTTTAGATCATAACATCTTTACTCATTATAAATTTGCTTTAAGGTTTGATTCCGCTACTTTCAATCCAAATCAGACCATTTAAACTAGTTTTGTTTTAGAATGGGTAGGATTCTAATTTGGATTGTGTCGTGTAATTGTGTTGTTAAGTGGTTTCTTTTTTATGTTGGTTGTCAATGTGAAAATTTTATGATGGTTGGAAACCAAATGGTCAGTCCTATAATCACTGTGATCTATTCTGTCTCTGAGACGGAGAACTTATATCAATGTATATGAGCCTGCCTCTTTTCTGAATGTTTTTTTTATGATGATTTAAGTATCAATTTGTTCTCCGTCATATTTTTTTGTTGAAATATAATTACTATTTTTTCTATTTTTTTAATAAGAGAAGACTTTATTAGTAAAGTTACGTTGTTACAAGAATTCTATATATCCTTTACCAAACTCTCATCTAAAATATATGGAGGATAATTAAATCATTCTTTTAAACAATTAATTTTTGAGTGTTTTGTAGGCGTATCTAGACCTTTTTTTAGTCAATCAAAAAGAATAGATTAAAAGACACATAAGCCATTTAGAGGCGGACACAACTAAAGAAGAGCACAAAGCTCAAAGCAGAGGAAACAAATCAAGTTATATTAAAGACAGATAATTTCTACGTACACAAAGAGGATAAGAAAATGAAGACATATCTTGTCATACCTAAATTTCAAAATGTAATTCGCAGGCCAAAATAAAAACCACTATCTACTATATATCAAATAGAAGACTCGTCAACATCCCTATGGGTAAACCATCATGGTTTTTCGTAAGATTGTTAAACATATCTTGACGATCTACCTCCAAAGGGGGAAAGTTAATCCCATAGACAACCAATTTCATAAGTTTACTTGTTGGTACCTTATTAGGAGCTTCGTATTTTAGAAAATCTTTCTTTTTTGTGTGTAACGGTTGACTTATTGTTACCTGTCCTTCCTTGTAACAGCTACATCAACGATTTGAATCGTTGTTTAGTTGATTGTAACATATTGGATTTAACAGTTATTGTAACGATTAATAACCGTGGCAGCTCAGTGTAACGGCTATCGTACGCCACATGTCAATCTGCTGTAACGTATAAAGTAACATCTTCAAATGTTGATGATTGGTTATAACATTTCGGATATAACAGCTTGCTGTAACGATTCGATTCGTAACAGCTGACTGTAACGTTTGACGTTTTCCACGTATCTATCGTTTGTAACATGTAGACTAACGACTTTAGACGTTGACGATTGATTGTAAAAGTAATGAATTTGCCAGGTGTGCTAATTACTAACATATGTTATAACGTCGATTCGACGTTGATAAAAAAAAATAGTTTTCAAAAAAAAAAAAAAAACGTCTTTTACTGTTAGTGTCGTTTTTATTGTTACAATAATTATTCAATACAAAGAGGGTCTAACAAAAAAACTGGAAGGGATCCTAGCAACAAGCTGGGCTCCCACACCTTTCTGAATTACAATCTCCAATCTGTGGAAAAAGAAATTACATTTCTTAGCACCAACATAAAACCTAGACAAATGGTTGTGCAATCTCTTCAAAAAGTCCACCAAATCATCCCCAAGTTCACCAAACGTGGAAAAAGCCAAAGCACCAAACCTATACCCATGAGCCAAACATTTGTCCAAGTACTTCTTACGTTTGCGAGTAATAGCATTTCCCAAAGCTAACCCCGACTGAAAAGTGCGGACTCCCCCCCCCCCTGTGAAAGGAGAGACTCCAGTAACATCCATACACACATCCCGACCATTATCCCAATTGTAGACAAAAATATCAGCTGGGCGAAAAGCACAACCC
The DNA here is from genome assembly GCA_023531105.1 of Papaver atlanticum. Classification (NCBI taxonomy): domain Eukaryota; kingdom Viridiplantae; phylum Streptophyta; class Magnoliopsida; order Ranunculales; family Papaveraceae; genus Papaver; species Papaver atlanticum. Next base: position 4,925,602 of record JAJJMB010014022.1, on the reverse strand, counting down.
TCATTTGACGTGAGACCCAAGTCAACCTCCTTTTTAACCGGGATCCCAACCCTAAAACACATATCAGCAATAGTATCACGAACAAGATCATGTCAAAATTTAAGACCTACCTCGTGAGCACAGTGCAAAGCATGGTCCCCAAAGCAATCCATATCCCTTTTATAGAATACGCATCTGTTGTTCTTCGTGAATAATGGAATGCCCAATATGTAACTCAAAACAGCACTAAATTGTCGAGCGTTAACTCTTTGGTTAAGTCCTTCAATAGGTAGCGCCTTGACAAAATCCTGAGCATGGGTAGCCTTTTACTGTTATAAATAAGCTCCCATAATTAGACCCTGCAATGCAATGCAATTCTGAAGCTGCATTACAATTAATTTCCGAAGCTGCATTGAAATTAATTTCTGTACATGCAATACTGGATCTGAAACCCATAATTCAATCTCATTCCACAATACATACATTATCATTCTAGCAGCACAGGAATTCATTCATTCACTAATTCTGGAATCCATACAACAACCAATTGAACCAAGGTTTGTCTCCTCATTCATTCACATACGCAAGTATATACGAGTATCATGCTTACATTGAAAGAACTGCTTAAGCCTAAAAAAATACATGGTTCTCTGTATGGTTATAATCAAATGACAAGGGTTGTATTTTTCAGCAGTTTTTAAATATAACCAAGTGTTGTTCTGCATTATACCTTAGATGAAAAAAAGTTGCTCATCAACCAAAAGAAGTCATCCTTTCACATCAGAGAAGCCTTAACCAGCTCATGGCATCAACTATTGCCATCGATTCCAGTATCCTGACAAAACAACAAAAATGAAACACAAACTCAAATTAGAAACAACTCTCATAGGAGATAAAGATTCATTCAGTAATTTTGGCAATTCATTTACATGTTCATTGTCATTCTGCAATACATACATTCTCATTATATTAAAACAAGTAAATCATTTATTCATCCATTGTGGAATCCATAGACAAACCAATTGAACCAAGATTTATCTCATCATTCATTCAGATACCTAAGTATATGTGAGTATGAAACAACTGCTTGAGGAAAAAAAACATGCATGGTTCCCTATAAGAAAATGACAAGGTTGTGTGTTTCAGCAGTTTCTAATATAAGCAAGTTTCTAATGCATACATTCTCATTGTTTTTATTTGAACATGGAAACCTAAGCATCAAAAGTTTATATTTGACAGAATTGTCACTGGAATTTATATACATGGTTTCATATGTTAAATTAAGATGACAACAAACAATGCACTGATATAGTAAGACTTTACTCACCAATTAATAAAAGTAGAGAAAAGAATGTCTCGCTTGGTACAAGTTCATTCCCTCATTTGGTACAGCTTGGCAAGGCCAACATTGTCTCGCTTGTTTATCCAGCTTCATGATTGACCCCCATACAATGGGACTGATCTGCTTCAGGTGTTTGCATCAATGAATTCTCGAAAAACAAAGATAATGGTACCATCAGTCAACCAAATTTTCAGTAAGTAATGCAAGAAACTCTAATATATCAAGAGTTTACCCACCAACTGGAATTACGGTGGTAAGTTGTACCTTTTGTCAGGAATCATGTGAAACACATACTTGAAGGGATCATAATAGGTAACACAAACAAACCTGAGATTACAATGACTTGTAAACTTTCTCTGCAGTAGGTATTCTTCAGCTTCAGGTGTTAGTATCAGTGAAACCTCACAAAACAAAAAGAGAATTGTAGCATGTAAGTGTATTAGCCGGAGGTAGCGAATGATAACAAGGAAACTAATAATTATAATAGTTGAGTCACTAGTAAAATTAAAGAGGAGAATGTTTTGCTCGTCAGGTTAGATACATTTATTTCCTTCATTTACAGCAAACCGAACGACCATAACATCTCCACTCAGAAAACTCGATGGTAGTAAGTTGTACGTTTTGGCAAAAATCATGAAAAACACATACTTGAAAAGAATGAACAGATGTGGTAAGAGCTTACTCAGTAATAGAATTAGATACGAGTATATGATAAAGCTTGTGCTACTTTTGCGACTTTACAAGACAAACAATGTCAAGTTATTTCACCACAGCTCTGGAATTTCTCTATCGAGGCCCTGCAACGCTATACAAGAGAAGGGATAAACTTATTTCAATGAGCTGATCTTGGTAACAAGTTCTTTCCATCTCTGTATAGCTTTGCAAGGCCAACACTGCCTCCTGTCATATACCAACAAACGCATATTAGTGAACCGAATATTGTCAATTGAATAAGTACACGAAACAATTTGAAGAGATCATAATAGGTAATGAAACAAACCTGAGATTAAAATAACTTGCCAACTTTCTCCATAGTAGGTAATCACCAGCTTCAGGTGTTAGCATCCATGAAACCTTGTAAAACAAATGATTATCGATCAGATGCATGGAAGCTGAATAAGCAAATGACATATTTGAAGAGATCATAATAGGTATGGGCAATAAACCTGAGATTCAAAAGGAGACCTGCGGTATCCCATGCTCATGGGAATTGCATATATGGAAGAAACACAACTGATAAACTTCTGTATACTAAATCTTGTCCACCAAAGTTCCTGAAAACAGACAAAAAGTGATATGAAATATTAGAAGAGGATACAAGGTTGCGCTTTTCCCCTCCTCCTTTACTCGGGCTAAGGACCGGCATTTAAAAGGGCGGAGTTAAAAGGGGGTGGGGTGGGGGGGGGGGGACAAATAAAAGCAAGTAAATAAAAGACATCCATATATAGATATACACAAAGGAGCACAACCCGATACACTCACGGAAGTGTATTTTTAAGAAATGTTTAAAGTGACAGAAAACTGAAAGGAACTTTTCTGGGGTACACTCTAGCTAGAGAGTGAAAAAAGACTCCACAAAATATAAGCAGCAGTATGTATATATTAGTATAAGGAAAGCTGCAAAAAAAAAAAAAATCAAACTGCTTAGTCTAAATCTTACAGGACCAATCGGTTTGCAGGCAAGACTAAGAAGCTTTAAGAGTTACACTCTAACTACAGAGTGACTAAATCAGAAGAACACAACTAAATATAAGCAGCGGCATATGTATAAAAAGTAAGGAAGCTGCACCAAAAGATAAGTTCCAAACTGCTTAATCTACCGGTTGCAAGACCAACCAGTTTGCAGGCCAGATTAAAAATCCACCTACAACGTAGTCAGCCAATGTGAAGCATTTGTCTGGGCATTGAGGAGCATCGGGTACATGATAGTGCACATCAACAACACCCTCAATGCATACCTTCCTCTCGTTATGATTAACACTACCCCCGTGATAGATTTCTGCACCCAAGCCGGTAACCACATAACCTGTTGTGACTGTCTCCCTTTTTCTGTTAACAAGACAAACTTGAGGATCTCCTTTAGCAAGTATAGTATTAGCAGCAGCACCTGGTTGAACGACCGAAGAATGGATATCAGGGACTTGTGCTCTGCTTTGACAATTGGCATTATTCTGTTGGCTTTCCATGAAACTGAAAACAACCTATAACCAAAACCAACCCATTCAATAGTTGTTAATTTCTTTTTATAATCTCTTATTTACAAAACTAACTATAAAAATTAAGGACGTAAATGAATTACAGATTGAAGCTCACCTTTGAGAGAACACTTAACTCCTCTTGGATCTTGTCCATCCTTCCTCCATTACCATCTAGAGTAAATGAATTGGCTTTTGCACTCGCAGCTATTGAAGAACCAAATTTTCCTTGTATTGTTTGCTTCTTGGTAACAGTGGATGAAAAGCCTCGGCAATAACTTCGATTAGTTCCATCACCAAAAACTTCAGTAACTGGATCATTTTTAATATCTACAACAGCCTTAATACTAGTTTCGGATTGAGCCTTTTTCCTTTCTACAACACCCTTCACTTTTTCCTGAAATCCAAAAGAACCAAACTGTAAACACTTAAATTTATTTAAACTATGAACAACATATGATGGTCCAATACTCACATATGTTTCAACTGTACTTGAATGTACAGTTCAATTTTTCCCTACATGAGCCAGCATCCAGCTCTCACCACGGCACTCGATAATCCTACCTTCTTTTTTTGGCATGTACAATCAATATATTCAGTAAGGGTTGTCCAAATAAAATAGTTTGAGAATTTAATGTTAAGACTACCAGGTTAGAAAGTACTTAGAACTCTATATGATTTGTTGGCATGGGAGAGTCTACCTAAACAATATTGAATCCTTCTCTTCCGCTGGTTCTCAGCATATCTAGCATATCTTTCCTGCATGCTAGGCTGGTAATCATTATGCGCAAATCATTTCCAAACGTCATCATTAACACCGTAAGGGCATGCTACATCCATCTCTTCCCGAGTCACAATCTTTTTCAGAATGTTAAGGCATAACTCCCATTTTAATGAAAGAAACTTCTGGGGAAAGTTTTTTTGGACGAATGGCTTGACAAGAGACTCATCATATGTGAAACAATTTTTTTGCTGAAACGATGAAGTATTTTTGTCAGCTATAAACAATAACTAGGTAGTTGTTCTATAAACAATGATATGTATAAGTGGAGCAAACCATAGAATGAAATGCATAGGAGATAATAAGTTACCATGAGCAGGTTCCAGACTTGTTGCTTGAAGGCTGCAGGAATGAGCCTCCTGTCTTTGTAGTCAATTGGACAATGAACTCGAATGAGTTCTCTGCACGAGTTTCAAACTTAGATGCATGTTCGCCAAATGGTCTTCCACATTCATCTATTTTCACAAAGAGTCTAGGTGGAAGTTGTGTCTCCTCCAAGTCAGAATCAGATTGAGTTCCATCATGAGATAGAGAACCATTTTCATAACCACCATGAGATGGAGTACCACGAATATCAGATACAGAACCAGTTTCATTGGTAGAAGGAGACACGACATGATCTGAAAAGTGAGAATCCTAACTTGACAACATCTTCATACCAAACAAACCAAACAACATATTAGTTATTTGGAAATGGAACAAACTACGAAACTTAAAAACAAGAAACATCAATGGTCTATGAAGAAAATATTCAAAACCCTAGATTAATAGCAGCTGTGGAACAGAATCAACTGACCTGGGATAACAACCATATACCAAGAATTGCAAAGCAGTAAATAACATCTTATAAGTAAATATAGAACAGAACAAACTATACAAAATGAGAGAAAACCTAGCACTGAACTAAAATACAAAGCCCCAACTTCTGGTTGAAATCTATGGAAGGAGATTACAACCAACAAAGGTATAATTTTAAAGTAATAAGAACAACCTATGAAGAAAAACTTCATAACCATGTATAAACCCTGAGTTTAGTTGTAATTTATGAACAGAGATAACAACCAAATACCAAGAATTGCAAAGCAGTAAATAACAACATACAAGTAAATCTATGGAAGGAGATACCAACCAACAAAAAACAAACCCTAATTTGAAATAAAAATTCAAAAGTAAAAGCTACATAGATTACCTCTGGAGAATGAATGAGGTATAGAGATGTATGCGTGGTAAGAGGTATGGAAGAAGAAAGGGTGAAAAGACGAGGGTACCCAAATACACCACAATCTTTAATTTATCCACCTGTAAGTCCTTTTACCGAAAGTGATTGTCTATGGACAAGGTCGAGACAATACTACAAACCGGTATTCACACTTTGCGTGATTGTCTATGGATACGAGATCGAGACAATACAACTACCAAAGTGCAATTACTTGATAATAAGTTCGGATAACCAAACTCTATAGGATCACTACCAAGTAAAGTGGAGTTAACGTTTGGGTACTTTACTTTAAATTATAATAACAACAATTATAATTGTGGAAAGGAAAAGTAAATGACACAGCAAGATTTTGTTAACGAGGAAACCACAAATGCAGAAAAACCACGGGACCAAGTATAGAATTGAATACTCTCAGAATTAAGCCGCTATACAAAATCTAAACCAACTTCGTATAGTTGAGACCAAGCAACTACCCCTAGTTTACTTAGTTTCCTCAGTATCCCTGCGCTTCCGACTTCGATGAGTGCACGCACTGGAACAATTCGTTTGGATCATATTCTAAACAGTAAAGGAACAACAAATATGTTTGGTAACAACTCTATTGATTCTTTAAGATAAGATAACTCAAGTCATATGCAAAGGCTCTTCTGTTTAAGCTAATAAATTCCTTTGCCTGGTTAGATCAATCAAATCTTTATTACTAAAGTAATAAGATTCGGATTTGTAACAATCAAAATAGATCTCAAGAGAACTATTAGGCGTTACCGATCTCACGCAACTATCAATCAAATAAATCCGATTCTAGTTGGATCCCATCCGATCAAGGTTTGTATAACACAAAGATATGAGAAACCAATAAGAAATCTTCTTCGTCTTCAAATCTTCTTTAATCTTCAATCAAACCTGCACAACACCACTTGAATCTCTTGTGATCAATCATGCACAGAACGGAGTCTATTAACAATGGATTATCACAAGATTTCTTTAGATCTACAACCAGTTCTAAAGAACCCATCGATACTTCGATCTAGTTTGAGTGAATCTTATATCAGAAGAGAAGATTCTCAATAATAAACAAACTAGGTGCAATCAAAGTTTCAACAACCGTTAGTCAATCAAATCAATCGAAAACTAATAGCACTGTAATTATCTAGTTTCCCACCAATGGTACTCGTAGAGCTTCTTGATCCCACTGAAGTCTTTAAACGAGCGGTCGTAAGAGATTTCGTCAATTAGGTTACTTTCCTCTCCGAATAGACGGCTCCACCAGAAACAACAAAAAGATGAAGTTTTCCTGGCTCTTAGGATGGTTTGCTAGAAATGCAAACTTAGGTATTTATAGACCAAGGATGTTTGGACACCAAGGAATTTCCAAAATCGAAAATATTTTCAAGATATGCAATGAATGGCAAAATTGGGTTTTCATAATTCCAATAAATGCTTGTCCAAAATTTCTGAAATCTCTCAATAGAAAATCTCCAATTAGTAAATGCACGTTACTAATTTTTATTCTCTAGAGATATGCATTTAATTGCTGGTAATTAAAGCATATAAAACCAAAAACCTTAATTAAAAGATTCTCAATTTATTTCGGCACAGGATCTCCTTAAGTACTAAGAAATATCTTTGGACAATAAATGATAAGAGTTACTGTACATGTTCAAAGTATGTTGACATCTTTTCTCTGTAAATCTTCTTTCATATTTACATTCTCGGAATCGGTTATACCACACTTCCAAATAAGTTTAGAATTGGTTCACCTGTATTCCAAGTGTTAGAGCACTACTCGGTCGAACTCGCAAGCGTTGCTATCTCAAGCTTGTTTGTCAATGTTAGTGATCAAAACTATAAATCTTGATTTCTAGTCTGCTTATAATGTCTCGGACTAGGATAGTTTGTGTAGTTGAGCATTAAACTTCACGACGTTCATCAATTGAAGACGAAGAACTACTAAGGCTTGTGGAACTTCATCAACAAAAGGTATGTGGAGTCTGAAACTCATCTATCACTTGGAAATTCTATTTCTACTCTATCTCCTATATAGAGACAAAAGTCGTATTACTATAGTTTTCAATTATACACATTTGAGATTTCGAGCTGAGTTTAACTCACTTACATATTTCTCGAAATTTGTGTTGGTAAGCTTTCGCTTCAACCATGTTCATCTTATATTCTTGACGAAAGTCAAAAGATGATCATGTGAAAATCGCCGAGTAACACCTTACATGGTTTGTGTGATATAATCATTTGGTGTAGATTTGGAGTGTTTCGATATGATTATTTCAATAACTTGGAAATTGCTTTGATGCTAATAGTGTGTGAAAACGGCTATTGTCATCCTATAAGAATGTTTCAATGATTGAAATAGAGTTTAGAACCTTTAACCAACATTGGATTATAAACATGTTGTGCACTCTTGCATATGTGTGATCTGTGTCTGGAAACCATAGTATGCGTACCGGTTGGTTTGAGAAGCCCGGGAACCTAAGTGCGCGTACCCGTATGCATACTGGCGTAAGGTTTGTGACCGGAAATTTGTGCTGGGTTTGGAGGTATGTATACCCGTTTGCATACTTGAATGGTTAAAGTTCTAAAATCGGTTGTAACATGAACAAATACATTTATATAATAAGGAATGCATTCTTTACAAACCGTGGCTATAATGTTCATGAATTGATTCGAGTGAATCAAACCGATTTTGCTTCAATTGTGTTCTTGTATATTTCTATGAGAATATAGCAATTCAACAACTCTTTAACTAGTTTCATTTGAGTCATTTAAACTAGTTATGGTTAAGATGAATAAGGTTGATACGAGAGTGTTCATATAGCTAACCTCGGTTAACTACTGTTGAGCCAACATGGTGTACACTTTTAGGTATGGTTACATAAACCTAAATGAGGGTACATTTCATTTGTGTATAACAAGCTAAGTTCGATCTAACGGTTGAAAGATATTAGCTTGTATCTAATCCGGTTTTCATCTAACGGTGAATATTGAATGCTTTGTTACTAAGGTAACTTAGATTGCAAACCCTGATTTAAAAACTATATAAAGGAGAACTCTAGCAATTGGGAAATCTAATCCCCATACCTCTTATGTGATACTAGTTGCGACTAGAGTCGATTCTCTTTTAACCTTAGGTTTTTCACGAAACCCTATAGGTTAACGACTTAAAGACTTCATCTGGATTGTGAAGCTAGACCCAACTATTTTCTCTGTAGTTGCATGTTCTGATCTTGCTTTGTTCTATCATATTGAGTATTATCTTCTCTAACATTTGCTCGAAATTTAATCTCCGATAGGTAAGATAAAAAGTAGTCACAAACATCTTCGTCTCATCGTTTTTGATTCCACAATATCTTGTTTCGCTACCATACGATTAAGATTATTATGAGGTGATTGGTAATACTAGGCTATTCTTCAGGAATATAAGTCTGGTTTATCATTTGGTTCCGGTGCACCTTGATTAATCAAAAGACGGAATAAAACTCGTAGGTATTTCTGTGAGAGATAGATTTATCTATTCCAATAGACTTTTTTGTGTGAGAAAGATTTGTTTATCAAGTCTCCGACTTTGGGTCATAGTAACTCTTAGTTGTGGGTGAGATCAGCTAAGGGATTCAAGTGCGTAGAATCCTGCTGGGGTTCAGAGACATAAGGAGCGTAACTGTACCTTGATCAGTGTGAGATTGATTAGGGCTCAACTACATTCCAGTCCGAAGTTAATTGGTAGTAGGCTAGTATCTGAAGCGGCTTAATACAGTGTGGTGTTCAAAGCTAGACTAGGTCCTGGGGTTTTTATGCATTTGCGGTTTCCTCATTAACAAAACTTCTGGTGTCCGTGTTATTTCTTTTTCGCATTATATTTTGCTATATAATAGAAATATCACAGGTTGTGCGTTGTATCGATCAATTGGTAAATCCAACCTTTGGTTGTTGATTGAAATTTATTGATCCTTGAACATTGGTCTTTGGTACCGTTCAAGTTATTTCTCTTATATTCAATCAGCTCGCAAACTCCTTTTTGCTGATTGCGGATTGATATGAGAAATAGAGATATAAAACTCTTTGATATACTTTTCTCTAGATTAAGTCTGACTGTCTAGTTGATTCTCTTGAAAGTATATTGGAGTTTGTCTATTCAGATTGCCGAACGAAATATTGGGTGTGGTTGTTGTACCCCCGCTTTTTTCCCCACCAAGATTACTATGTGATTGATCGAATATCAAATCACATCGATGGGTTCAATCGGTTCTACCAATCACTAGGATCGGTTACACCCTAATATGGAAACACTTGTGATCGGTCACACAAGTTACCAGGACCGGTTACATCAGTTACCAGGATCGGTTACATCAGTTACCAGGATCGGTTACATCAATTACCATGACCGGTTACCATATACTCATGGTATTGCTTGTGATTGGTCACACCAGTCACTAGGATTGGTTATACCAATTACCAGTATCGGTTACACCAATTACTAGGACCGGTTACACCAATTACGAGGATCGATTACACAACACTCTGTGATAGGTCACACCAATTACTAGGATCGGTCACACCAATTACAAATATCGATCATACCATCTCAGGTGATTACTTAGGATCGGTTACACTAAACAAAACTAGTCATACCAAATCATAAGTCAGGCATTATGATTAGTTGTACCAAAGATACACCACAAAGTTACGATCGGTTACCATCCCACTCATATTGGTAATCCAAAGATATGCAATGAATATCTGTACCAATAAACCTAGCGATTTCCCTTTCGATTCATGAAAAAAGTTCATGAATGTACTTCCTTTAAACAAATGTAAAACACTGTTTCCTAGGATGGAATCTTCACCATTACCCATTCACATAATTATAACAGCATTCATAAGATTATGTCGATGTCATATCTACGAAGTTCAAAAGATAAGCGTTATACTTCATAGTCTAATTCCCTAATACTATGATCATGTGATCATGTCTCACTACTAGAGTAATATATCCAATACACAGCTTCGCAGTTATGTTTTAATATAGCACGACTTGAAATATATGTTAGGAATGAAACAGTTCAAGTCAATATTACTAACCTCAATAGGAAGGATGATGTCGTCGTTGTAGCTCGTTACTTCTTCACGTTCTTCAGGCCTTCGAGTAATACTTGTATGTCTCAACATTCCTAGACTTTCTTGTCTAACCTAAATGAAGTTGTCTCCAATACATAATCAAGCGACTCTTAGATGAGTTTTGACACACTAAAATATGACAACCCAACTTGACATACCAACGCTTGGTGGGTTCAAACAAAGGGTATAAGTGAGAATCGCGAAGGAGGATGGTGAGAATGAAAGGAAAGAAATTAAGATCTTCATATCTCTTTGTTTATATAGAAGCATTAGATTTGAAATTTCTAAAAATTTGAGAAGGGGGGAAATGAAATTTGAGAGGGAATAAGAAAAGGTTTCTCAAATTTGAGAGGGAAATCGAAATCTAAAAGATGTATCAGAGTGAGGATTTGAGAGGGAACGAAATTTGAGACCCAAAATTGAAGCCAAACTTTTTCGGACAAGAGAGAAGAGTACAATAATAGAGGAGAGATTATTTTTTCTTTCAAAATATCTAGGTCAAAGGCGCCAAGATCAAGGTAAATTTGGTCAAAATTGTTGTCAAGTTGGTCAAATACATAATCAGAAACAAAATAAGGCATACTCAATTTGCAAGATTACCATATATAGACCCAGTGCTCTATTCCAGGTGAAGTTGAGATGTGAAAGAACATATTTGATGGTTCCTTAGTGCATTCTGCCAACTATTATAGAACTCTGCTTACAGGATTACCATATATAGACCCAATATTCTCTTCTAGGTGAGGACGTTGAGATGTAGAATTTCATATTTGATGGTTCATGAGTGGATTCTGCCACCCAGAATGTAACTCAGCTCACAAGAACCATGGATATAGACCCAAGGTTCTCTTTTCGATGACCCGGGTGTCAAATATCTGATTTCATGGTTCATGAAGATCATCTTGCCACCAAGAATGTAACTCAGCTCACAAGAATCATGGATATAGACCCAAGGTTCTCTTTCGGATGACCCGTGGATGTCAAATATCTGATTTCATGGTTCATGAAGATAATGTTGCCACCCAGAATGTAACTCAGCTCGCAAGAATCATGGATATAGACCCAAGGTTCTCTTTCGGATGACCTAGGGATGTCAAATGTCTGATTTCATGGTTCCTGAAGATAATCTTGCCACCCAGAATGTAACTCAGCTCACAAGAATCATGTATATAGACCCGAGGTTTTCTTTCGGATGACCTAGGGATGTCAAATATCTGATTTCATGGTTCATGAAGATAATATTGCCACCCAGAATGTAACTCAGCTCACAAGAATCATGGATATAGACCCAAGGTTCGATTTCAGATGACATAGGGATGTCAAATATCTTATTTCATGGTTTATAAAGATAATCTGTCTACCCAGAATATAACTCAGCTCACAAGAATCATGGATATAGACCCAAGGTTCTCTTTCGGATGACCTAGGGATGTCAAATATCCGATTTCATGGTTCGTGAAGATAATCTTGCCACCCAGAATGTAACTCCCCTCACGAGAATCATGGATATAGACCAAAGGTTCTCTTTCGGATGACCTGGGTCAAATATCTTATTTCATGGTTCGTGAAGATAATCTTGCTATCCAGAATGTAACTCAGCTCACAAGAATCATGGATATAGACCTAAGATTCTCTTTTGGATGACCTAGGGATGTCAAATGTCTGATTTCATGGTCCGTGAAGATAATCTTTCCACCCAGAATGTAACTCACCTCACAAGAATCATGGATATAGACCCAAGGTTCTCTTTCGGATGACCCGGGGATGTCAAATATCTGATTTCATGGTTCCTGAAGATAATCTTACCACTCAGAATGTAACTCAGCTCACAAGAATCATGGATATAGACCCAAGGTTTTCTGTCGGGTGACCCTGGGAATGTCAAATGTCTGATTTCATAGTATATGAAGATACTCTTGTCAAATATCGGCTGGAATAGGTGCATCAAATTTTCTGGTGATTACAAAATTACAAAAATACCCCTGCCGGGATAAGTGCATCAAATTTTCTAGTGATTTCAAAAATTACCAAAATACCATGCCGGAACAAGTGCATCAAATTTTCCTTGATTTAAAAAATTACGAAAATACTCCTACCGGAACAAGTGCATCAAATTTTCCTTGATTTCAAAAATTATGAAAATACCCCTGCCGGAACAGGTCCATTCCATGTTTAACACGAACACACACATATATATATGTGTGTGTGTGTGTGTGTTTGTTTTACACACACACACAAAATGTCTTCAAAGGGTGTGCTACTGGAAAACAGAAAAATAGAGATCACATCTACATAGCGATCTCTGAACAAAAAGTATACCATCGTCGTACATGCATAGCAATTGTTTTGTTTTGTTAACCATATACCAAAAAGGTTAACCATATACCAAAAAGTGAACCAAAAAATATACCCCTAGGTATCACCACTAAGTATATATACCAAAATATGTACCCCAAAAAGTTAGTTGATCCATCAGCAGTTAAAGCAATCTTATAATCCATCATCCTCAGTCATCATCATCTGTAGAATCTTTTTCATATTCCTCATATCCATCATATTCCTCATCTTCATCTTTTTCCTCCTCATCTTCCTCATCTTCATCCTCGTCATATTCGTCGATGACTTCACTTATCTCATCTTCCTCATAGTATTCGTCATCATCGTTATCTTCAGCATCCACTAGTGCTTGAGCATACTCCTCCTTTTCTGGATCAACATGCCTCATTAGAAAGTCATGCCAATTGTCTGTTTCTATTTCTTCCTCCAAATCAGCCTTCGCGGGCTGTTCTACCTCCTCATCTGGTGAGTATGGATCAGGCACATGCTGAAAAGGTTCCCAATCCGATTCAGCCTCTGATTCAGCATCAGAGGATGGAAAATCTACTTGTGGAGGATATCGCGGCATACTTGCTGCAAGTAATGCTTGTGCACGACGAAACTATTCATCTCTGAACTTGTCATACTCCTCTTGCAAAAAAGCTTCTTCAGCAACTTTCCTCCAGTGTGACACTTCTTCCCCTTTAATTTTGAGCCCTATATCATGACATGTGACGAAGTCGTTCACACGCTTCTGGATATGTTTCAACTTTTCAGGGGTCATGAGCTCAATTAATTTATAAGACTCACCAAGAGGATCCTTGGAGCTTTCTGCCTCTAGTTCATCATCCAAACAACAGACCTTAGGCTTCTTTCCTTTCCAGTCTCTCTCCCTCTCAGGTGACGAATCAGGACTGCGGATCCTCCTTGATGCCATACAGCAATGTATAAAAAGTATTGCTGCAAAACAATTACTTTGGTGTTGAACATAACCAAATACATTGAAAGAGAGACAACAATTTTCAATTTTATTCAAAAACATATCGAATCCTAGTAACAACAACAGAAACAATCTGCATTTTCATTCAAAAACATATCAAACCCAAAAAATAAGAAAAAGTTAACGACAATCACAAAACTTAAATTAAATACATCTTCATAGTAGAATAATGTAATTCAAACAAAACCCATATCATAATTACACTTAATTCTTAAATCAACCACACACCACCAACACAAACAAAATGTTTACACTAGATAGTGTACCACAAAATAGAGTAACAAAAAAATTTAAAATAATACATTAAGTGTTATTACACGTATCTGCATTCTCTTTGCAACAAAGAAAAAATGATCATTAAAAAAAGAATCCATTTTTAAGCAATCATGCAGAGGAAGATGAAGAAAAATAACACTTAAAAGAATACAAACCCATACCTGTGCATATAAAGATTGAAGAGTATGGTTTACTCAAAGATTCAGAAGCAACTAAAATTAAAGATGATTTGTTTGTTGTTTTCCAGCTTCTGAACTATTGAAGAGCAACTAATAACTGTTGGTTTTTTGTCTCAGAGTAGAAAACATAAACTACTTTCCCAAAGAAGATGATTTTGTTGGGAAAGGGAGTGTTTGTTTGGTAGTGATAAAAGGAGATGATGGGTGGAAACAACATCTTCTAATTTATGGGCGGTAAAAAGTGGGGCAGAAACAATAAAGTAACTTACACAGGGATCTGTAAGTAAATATGTGTAAAACGGGGGGTGGGGGGGGTGGGGTGGGGTGAGAAAAACAAAAATTGTTATCACACAATCTAGAGTCAAGACCAGCATTCTGATCAAATGCAAATGTATGACATGCAACAAAAAAAATTTGATCACAATATGACAAGCAATATATATATATATATATATATATATAGTTATAAAGGAAACTTACTGATGCACATATATTGGAGATTTTTCATTTCTTTGTTTTAGGGAGACGCTTTTGCTTCAACAATTTATGTAGATGTGGTTCCTTTGCTAAAATATCTTGAAAACTGTCGTGACCTGGTATCTTTGGTTTGTCCACCTATGCAGTCATTCCTCTCGGCGTATGAATAACAACCCACCAATCTGGATGTTTCAAGTCCCTGGAGTAGAAAACTTGGCTAGCCTCTTCAGTGACAATTACAGGCTCGTATGAAATATTGGTACGACTTTTCAATCTTGAAAGATTTACACAAGGAAAATCTGAATCCTGACAGATCTTTATTCCATTCTCTACCTTCACCCAATCACAATAGAAGACAGTTTCTTTAAATGTACCATAGTCCAACTTTAGGATTTTTCTGATTACCCCATACTACCGGGTTAGGTTAGTAACATGTCTTTTGTCCCTTTTCAAGCTCCTAAAAGTGGTCGATGCAACCACAGTGACACCATTGTCCTGAGACTTATCCTTTTCCTGGTTTTCTTAGGAACAAAAACTAAATCCATTTACACGGTATCTTTTGTACTCTTTCTGAGACACCGAACCTCTAACGTAACGCCACAAATCTGTATCCATTTTGTCTTCTGATCTAAGCTATGAAAGCGAAAAGAAAATCAACACGTCATCATAATGCATCATTATTACGCTAACAAACAGGAGCGCCAATGCAAACCTTTTCATACAGCCAACTAAGGAACTTGGTTTGCATATCGACTTCCTCCATTGCAACCCCATCAACTTCTCAGTTCTCACAATAATCCCTATATTTAGCATAGTATTAAAATATAAATATAATAACCCATTGTCCACATACAAACAAAACACGTCCAACCAATACCTGTAATAAACATTGAGACCTTCTAGATTATGCCGAAAAATTACCCACCTACGTATCTGCATCCACTGAATAGGGCTTATCTGAACCGTCTTTTCATCAAGCAGAGAACCCACATCGCTGAATTCATGTTCATCCTTTAAGAATGGCACCAAATTTGCTTTGTGACCTCCTTGATCAGCATTTTTCATGTGCTCCATGGAAAATCTAACACAATCATCTATTTCAGTCGACTTCGTAATTGACCCTTCAATGTATCTGTTGTTATTTGGAATGTTTTTGGACTCATCCATTGCCCTGATTCAGTATGTACGTGTAAATTTCAGTACAAAAACAAAAAAATAAAATAAAAATAAAGGATAAAATGGTAAAATAGCAATTCACCTTTCGAATGGGTACATCCATCCATACCTAACAGGTCCACACACTAAGGCCTCATCAGCCAAATGAACCATGTTGTACACGCTTATATAAAAAAATCCAGCCGGGAAATACTTTTCGAGCACACACATGGCCTCTGCAATCATCCACTATGCATGGTTCAGATACTTTCTGCTATAACCACCTTTGAGCACAAAATCTAAAATACAAACTGACTTGTTGAAGCTCAGTGCGCAAATCTTTCTCTCCTGGAAAGGCATGTTGAAGCAGAACAGGTAATAAGTACCCCATAATCACATGGTAGTCATGTGACTTCAAGATGCTCAAATTCAATTGCTCCATATTTACATTGTTACTTATATTCTACGAAAAGCCTGTGGGAACTTTCAGATCTTTAAGAATCTGACAAAAATTAGTTTTCTCTTGTTTGCTCAAAACAAACACCGGAACCATCTCTATTCCTTTCTTTGTTTTCTTATCTTTCCACTCTCCAAATTTTAGTTTATTCTCCTTCAATTTATCACGATGATCCCATTCAACAATAGCCTTATTATACTTATGAAAGATAGTGTAGATAATGTGTTCCATGACGTTCTTTTCTGTGTGCATCACGTCGACACAATGCCGTATAGTCAAGGCACAATACGACTCATGTTCCCAAAGAATAAACTTCTTGAAGAAAGCACATGTGACAAGCTCAGAATCACCTTCCTCTTCATCAGACTGATATCTCTTTCGTTTACTTGTCTTGCGGACCACTAACTTACCAGGTTCGTAATGAACATCAGCCAACTTCTCAAGCGACTGTGCTCCTGTTAGTCTAAGCGGTGCACTTTTATGCTTCTTTGTCTCTAATCCCAAAAGAGTCCCATACCTAAATGGGTGCCTTGATTTAAGGAATATACAATAGTTAGTGTACACAATCTTGCTGCCGT
This sequence comes from Papaver atlanticum, assembly GCA_023531105.1. Taxonomy (NCBI): domain Eukaryota; kingdom Viridiplantae; phylum Streptophyta; class Magnoliopsida; order Ranunculales; family Papaveraceae; genus Papaver; species Papaver atlanticum. Next base: position 4,908,521 of record JAJJMB010014022.1, on the reverse strand, counting down.
AACCTAGTTTAGTACTTCGAGTTTCTTATGTGCAACAAACACACGCGCAGTATCCATGAGTGGTACATCCACTTAAAACACCTTGAGCAGGCAAGTAATGAATCCCAAACATCAGAGTTGCTTTCAGAGTAAAATACTCAATTTATAAAGAATCAAAAGCTTGTACCCCTGGATGTCGAAGTTTTTTTAGCGTGTTAACCAGCGGCCACAAAAAAAAAACATCAATGTCTTGACCCGGTGACTTACGCCCAGGTATCAACAGATTCATCATTTGGAATTCAGACTTCATACACATAGAAGGTAGAAGATTCACATGCCAACAACTCCAACTCAAAGTCTGTACACCATGAGGATTAAACCCATCTGTTGATATTCCAAGCCAAACATTTCTTCCTTCAGCGGCAAACAACGGAAACTTCATTTTCTTTAGTGCCCACTGAGATGAATCAATTGGATGACGCATATATTCAGATGAAACTTGCGCTCGATCGTGCCACAGCATTGCGTCTGATATCCAAGGTAGAGAATATATTTTCTTTAGTTTTTCGTCTACAGGAAAGTATCTCAGCACTTTGCAAGGTTCATTTGTCACCACATGACCATCTTTGGCAGCTTTCAACTTAAACCTCAGAGTTTTTCATACCGGAAACTCTATTAAATCCTCATTCTCCTTGTAATACAGAATACAATGATTCTCACAAGCATGAATAGCCTTCGCTTTCATCCCCAGATCCTTAAGCATTGACCTCATAGCATCATAGTTTTTGGGCAACTTGTTAGGTTTCGGAAGCCACTCTCTTAACAAATCCAATAAACTGTTGACACAGTTACCCAAAATTTTAAAGTTTTCTTCACATTATGCAGTTCTACCATAACAGAGAGGATTGTGAGATTATCTTCACATGAAGGGTACAACTTCTCTGTCGCTAATGATTTGTACCTATTATAACGCTTCTCGACATCTGGATCTTCTAAGGGTGATTTTCCAATTTGTGTTCCATCATGATCATGATGAATACCAAACGAAGAGTCAATAAAATCATTCAAATTCAAACAATCTGATTGCTTATCAGGCGTTTCTTCGACTACGACCTTCCCCTTATAACGACTTGTTGAAGCACCGTCCGCTCTCTCACCATGTAAGCTCCAGGTGGTGGATGTCTTGTCGACACCATTCTCATACAAATGGGTCATAACCAGCGAGAATCCATGTAGATGTCTATTTTCACACTTCCTACACGGGCATGCACACATTTTTTCTCAAGTACCATTTGCCATTGCAAAATCAATGAATTTTCTGACCCATTCTCTGTATTCTAGGCTATAATTGTCTGTCATACGCATCCAAGATTATCCACAAAATTTGACATCCTAAAAACAAGTAAAATATTATGTCTTAGTAACCTAAGTTTATCAACTAAATGTAAAAATGTCACAGATGTATCAACATACTACAATAGAATACAATTCACAACAACATCTATAATCCTCAATTTCTAAAACTTATAAAGATGTTGAAAACTGTCGATTAAGAAAACAATAAAAGAAATACCTTAATTAGCTGAAGATAACCCAGGAGAATCGATAGATTAAGAAATCTTAATCAAACTCAACCCTTCTGTGATAACTCGATTAAGCTTAAATCTTTATTGAAATCGACGAGTCACAGAAGAGTCGATTGAATCAATTTTGTTGATGAAGTTTCATGAAACAGAATCTCAAATTGAATCTGATGAATTTTTCGGTGAAATCGATGGCGAAGGCAGGGATAAACCAAGAAGTCGGTGAGATGTGAAATAAATGGAGGTGAGAGATAAGATATAGTAATATCTTGACCGTTTTTATCTATCAACGCATTAAGTTGTTTATCTACCTGCCAACTGATTCTTATTCTACTTTTCAGACACATTAAATGAATAGGAAACTAATTTCAGATGATTTTAATTTTGTTTTCGAATTTTAGTTTTGTTTTCTGATTTTTGGTAATTAAAATGAAGAGTTATAATGGGGAAAAAAATGTTGGAGAAAAAAACTAGAATCGTTGGGAGGCTAGGTATCCCTTGAGTATGAGAAGAAATTGGGAGTTGCTAGTAATAACAGAGACGCTAATAGTAGTAAAGGAGCGTAACAAGGTAACTTGGCAATTTAAGTTGAGGATAGGAAGGTAATTACCCACAAACCTTCTAAAACTCTATAACAGATACCAATTATTGCAACGATTATCCAACGTTACAAAATAACAAATGTCAATACGACGTTACTTAAAAAATATCTGTTAGAAAATCGGGCGTTATAAATTCCCTGATTTCATGTAGTGTCTACCTTCCATGTCAAATTCTTTAATATTGTGTCATTGAGGACTCGAACCTAGGACCTCATGGAGCGCGTCAAACATTTGACGAGTGGTGATGACCATCTAATTATTTATTATTGTTTTTTTTCTTTCTAAGTTAGATATTATTGGGTAAAGATTATGACTACAAGAAACTAGTTGGAAGCCTAACAAGCTAAGATCTAATAGCGTACTATTACATTTGTTGAATAGGTTGCCGTCCTAGTCTACCAGCGAGCCTCATGAGGAACCAGCCAAGGGATCCGAATCGGATAGGGGGCAGATTATGACGCAAGGTGGGCAAACTAACTCTACCTTCCATGTCAAACTCTGCAATAGTGCGCCATCGGAGACTCGAACCTGGGACGTCCTGGAGCGCATCAAACTTTAGAGGAACGGGGATGACCAGCTGAGCTTGCTACCCGTTTTTTATTGTTATTATTATTCCTATTATTATTTAATTTTTGATCTTGTTAATTTTTATTATTACATAATAATCAGATATATTTTAAGTTTATTTTTTTAGACATCATTTTTTTATTATCAAATATTCAATTTTTATTTATTTATTTAAATTTAGATTTTTATTATTACTTTTTGAAAAATTATTTTTTATTATTTTTCACTTGTTATGTTGTTGTTATTATATAATTTTTGGTCTTATTAGTTTGCATTTTAACACAATCAAGTGTATTTTCAATTTTTTAAACATCATTTTTCTTGAGCATAAATGTAACTTTTTTATTATTAAATGTTCAAATTATATTATTTTTATTATTTTTGATTTTTGAATATTTACTCTTTTTTTTTTCTTTTTCTTTTTAAAAAAAAAAGAGCCACCAGGGGCATAATATTAAAAATTATAAAATAGGTACAACGTCGGTGTAGGGCAACCTAGCAACAAGATGGGTCCCTACATCTTTTTGAATGGAAATACCTAATCTATAAAAAAGTGAATCACCTATTTTGTAGTTTAGGTCATAATTAGCTATACAATTTTTCTATTTCTTCAAGAGAATCACCATATCTTCACCAAGTTCGCCTAAAGTGGAAAACAAGGACGCCGAAACCATACCCATGAGCAGAACACTTATCCAAATATATGGACCGCTTGCGTGAAATAACATTAGAAATGGCGACACCCGGAACGAAACCCGACCACTGTTACCAGAATAAGGTGAAACACCCGTAACATCAAAGCAAACATCTTGGCCATTAACCCAGTTATAGACAAGAATCAGCAGGCTTTAAATCCTTGGCATTGTTAGTTAAGAGCCCAAGATTGACATCTTTTCTAGCTGCAACTCCGGCCTTGTAACAAATATCAGATATAACATCCCTAAAAAAATCATGCCTAAACTTTAAGGCCACCTCACTTGCGCAATGAAGTGCATGATCGCCATAGACATCGATGTTCCTTTTACAACAACCACAAACCGCAATATTGTTAAAAATAGGGACACCACGTTTGTAGCAAACAACTGCCCTGAACTGTCGAGGCCCAAGTGTCTGATTAAGTCCAAATATTGGTATAGCTTTGAGATAGTCCTGAGCGTGGTCAAGCCTGTTGTTTTTCCAAAGTATAGTTCACGGTTCGACATAGCAAATTTGTAAGGAATATCTTTCTTAACAACATCAAAATACTGTATTGCAAAAGATTTCATAGGACGAGTGGCAACAGTGTTGATATCGAAAGAAAACAGCCCACATACCTGCATGAACTATGACAAAGCATGCTGAAAGCTAAGGCTTGGTTCAGATTCAGGTGGAAGATTAAGGATGACCTCCTGCAGATTTATCGTTTGAAAACAAGAAACAGGAAAGCAGTTGTTGATGGTGGTTTTTAGTTCAAGGGATAAAATCGTAAACCATGTATCTAATGCGCTGTCATCCTGCAAAGAAATAGAAGCCATTTAAAAGCAATGAGTTCTTAAGCTTCTTCGCTCACATATGTATTAAGCAATTCAATATATCTGTATATATGAAATTTACTCAGAATGGTGCGTGCAACAGCAATCACAAAATATTATGTGAATTTTATCTTCTACCGGCATTATTCACTAATGCATTGCCTGCCTAGTATTTTCCTATGCAATGTTCCCAGCCGAACTCTCAATATTGGCATGACATGACGATTAATGTTCGCTTGCAGCGGAGTAGCATGAATCTCCCAAAGTGTCAGTATTGAGACCTGCATGAAAATACTCACATAGGCCATACCACTCTCTATAAAGAGATCAGCGTGTTTACACACTTTTTAATTAAAAGTTAGCGCTATCGAACGCGTTTAAATTCCTTAAGGAAAATCTAGACTGTCCATATCAGTCTTAAAAAACGATCACGACCACACGATTTGGCCACACAATTCAACAGGCCTAGCATACTCCTAGCGGAACTAGGTGATTATCATGATGACCACTGGTGGGCCCACTAACATCCAACCGAACGGATTCCATCTAGTACACCCGCAAGCACTTCGAACGTTAACCCTAATATGGGTGTTCGCGCTATTTGAAAAATAAGCTCAAACGAGCTAAGACCGGCAAAAATGGTCTCAAATACATCATGACCGTCCAACTTAGCCAGCCTAGTTGGACGGCTGAGATCTTCCTTGGAATTATCAAAGAGGCGCCAGCATACCCATTGGCGTCCCAACTTCTCCCTTGGTCGATCGACCTACCCGCGATAAGTCCAAAGGGCGTCTGATCGTTTGCCCAAACTAGGGCGAACGCGCTATTCCAAAGGCCTAATTTGGGTTGCGACAACATACAACTATCGCAAATCATCACATCCATCCAACTTATCCAGCCAAGTTGGACGACCTAGATCGTATCCCGCCCTACTAAAGAGATGCCAATGTGTTCACCGCCGGCCCAATTTCATTCCCGGTCGATCGACTTGCTCATGGGAAGTCAATGGCGCATCAAACTGTTCAATCAAACTAGGGTTGGCTGCACGGCTTCCAAACCCTAAATCAACGACAGCAAGCAGCTACCGCAAAACCATCTCGTCCGTCCAACTTTGCTAGCTTGGTCGGACGGCTTAGATCGGATACTAGATGATCGATAGGGTGCTGCTATGATCACCGGCCACCCCCCCCCTCCCGTAAGGAGCGTTCGACCGATCTACAGCTCGCCCGTGTGATCCCAAATGATCGCCCAAAGATGGCCCTTCGCGCTGCTTCAACAACAGTCATTAACTGCTACAAATCATCTCGGGCACTTAACTTGGCTAGCCGATTTGAGCGATCCAGATCTAAGAAGAGCAGTGCTGTCCAGCACTATTTTGTGGGAAGCTATCCAGATCAAGTGGCTTCTTTACCGTTAGATCACGCTAAAATCCAGATCCAACAGCCTTGAACCCTTTAGGGGAAATGGTGGGTCCTTCCTGAAAGTGGTGGGTCCTTTCCTAAATGTGAATCCAACCGTTGATTTGATCATCTAACGGTAAAGAAGCCGCTTGAGAGGGATAGCTTCCCGCAAAACGGTGCGGGATAGCATTTGTCAAAAAAGAATAGTGCTCTTTTGTTAGCGTTCTTGTGCGGCATTTATGCAGAAGGTGTGCCAATGTTTTCTATTTTGACATTTATCTTGACTATTGTATTAATTTATTTTCAACGATTAAGGTCACAGTTGTACTGTCGATAGAATGGCTTTTAATGTGTCGTGACCCGTGACTAGTGATGATACAGCATGTCATGAATTGACAACAAATGGTCCTCTTTTGGTGTCGGCTTTATCTCATTTTCCCCCTTATTTTTCATGGTTACCATTGGGATACCAGTCTTACATAACGATGGTAATTTGGCTGAAAATGGATGGTAAAAAGGAAAATTTTCATTTGGTCTAATGCGTTTAATCGGGGTGTCGTGTTCTATGGTGATTCAATTATGAGCGATCCATATCTAATTTAGATCAACCGGTAGGATTTTAGAATGGCTACCATCCGTCACTCGCCTACAGGAAGCGATCGACCATGTAGTAGCTCACCCCTAAAGCTACCAAACGATCGCCCAAAGTTGTCCGGTCACGCTATTCTTTTTGAGACGATCGACTCACGACTAATTTAGACAAGCTCTAAAACAACGATGCTCCATGCACATCGATTATTTTGAGTTGCTTGCTTAAAAGCGATGCTTTACGTGCATCGAATACATACGATATTTTATGAATATCGGCTTCACAAATAACTTAGTTATTTAACCTAATAGTGCCGCGTGCTATTCTGTGCAGAAAGTCCCACGACTTGACCCATTTACTCGAGACATCAAACGTGTTACAAACTAGGGGGTGCTCACTGGGGTATTGGTCTGGCGGTTTATAGCGTGCGACGTGTAACGCGCCCACTACGAGAAAGTGTCAGGAAAGGACGGACGATTAACAACGATGAGAGTAGTGGGTGAAGGTGTGATCAATCTTCCCTCGTAATGGAAACATGATGATCACCACCTCTTACATAACCCCACTACTCCACTACTTAATCTCTTCAACTTCCTACGAGGTCAGGTTGCGCTCAATGACTTGTATAAATAGGTTTTCAATCTATTTCGACAAGAACAACACAAGTGTTATCAACACAAGTATCCAGAAAAACACCAAGAACTGATAGCTTACATTCTGCAAGCTAGTTCCATATTCTGATACAAGTCATAAAATAGCCACACCTTCAGAGTTGACCATTCTGATCTCAACACCTTCTTCACTTCCCTCCCTAAGATCAACCCTTCTCCTTCACTTTGTGACCGAAGCAAGACTGGAACGACTATTTCTTTGTTTAGGCCAAGATTGTATACATTGGTCTCTCGAATCTAAAGTACTCCCATTGATTATGACCGCATCTTGTTGGCGCCTGCCAGTGACATAATGGCGCCTACTAGTGGCATAATGGCGGAGTGGCGCCTACCAGTGGCATAGTTGCGCAATTGGCGCCTGCCTGGCGTAGCTGCGACCACTATATCTTGGCATATTGGCGCTAGGTCCAAATACGAACCAACAATATTGGCTCTAGTTGCCGTATCAAACTTAATGCCTTGGGTGACATTATTTGGCATGGGTCGGCATAGCGGCCTTCCAAATTAGGGTTTGGCATGTCAAAACCCTAATTAGCATGTGCCGCTATGTGGCCGCGATATGGTGGCATTTTGGAAAACACTGCCATGGCCACGTTAAATAAAGAAATAATGGCAAGGCCATAATGTGGGAACGACCAAAGACACGGGGATAGCCATGGGTAGCTATAATATGGCACGGGCGCCACTTTTAGGGGCTTCTGAATCCCACATGGCTTGTGGCATGTTGTGGGTCTAAAGTGGCATAATTTAGGCCATGACTAGGAATTAAGGTTTCCTATTGATTCGACCAATGCCATTACAACAAAAGTTTTATTCTGATTAGAATACCCTGGTTAGAGTTTGTTATGGCGTTGGCCACGAATGAAAAGTAAGATAGCACACGTCTGCGCTGTTATGGCACGTTGGCATATTGCTGCCGCGTAATAGCATGGCCTGCCAATTATCATGTTGGCGCGATTTGGCAGGTTGATTAGCTAATTGGCATGGCGGCCATGTTGACGCGACGACCGCTAGGTGTTGGCGCAGTTTGGCTTCATTTAATGTGCGTGGCGGGTTTAAAGCGACCAGATTGGTCGATTGGAAAGGGGGCCGGCAAGTGGAATGGGCCCGGCCACATTATAAGTGTGTATGACGCATTTAGAGCGACCTGATTGGTCGATGGAAAAAGGGGCCGGCAAGGGCAACATGGAGCGTGCCATCCAGCTTCAGGTGGTGCCCGCTAGGGCGTACTGGCCAGCCATGTGGCGCGGCCACGCCTCCTCTTGTTGCTGCTCCTATTTGCCGCAACTCCTCTTTTATTTCTTGTTTTCTGATATTTGGTAGGACTTTGCTCCTACTAGTCCATGGCGGATTAATTTCCTAGCTTTCCTAGGTTTGGTATCGACCAATAGGGTTCGAGATATTGCGCAGGGCGCCAAAAACCTGATTTTTCCAAATTGATAAAATTAGGTTAAAGGACTGAATTTTGCGGGTTGCCGCAAAACCAATCAAATTTTGGTGAATTTTGGATACTGATACAAAATCACTAATTTAATGTTAAAGGGCAGCATAACTTTGTGTGCCTCTGATTGAGTACTTCCACACGCACCTCAATCCTGACACTTCGGGAGATTCATGCTACTCGTCTGAGAGCGAACATTAGTCATCATGTCATGTCAGTATTAAGAGTCTAACTGGGAACATTGTATGGAACAAATACTCAGAAATTTACAGAATATTTGGGAATTTTGCTACACGCACTCTTCTGGATAAATTCCATATAAATATACTAAATTACTCAATATGCATGTAAGTAAAGAGGCATAAGTACTCATCACTTTTAAATGGCTCAACTTCTTTGCAGAATGATGGCGCATTAAATACAGGGTTTTACAATCTTATCCCTGAACTAAAAACCACCATCAACATTAAGTCCCCTGCTTAGTACGTAATAGTGACATTGTTGCGGGGTAAGCACTAGATGGTGACAAATAAAGATAAAACTAATGAGGCAAGGTAGACAGATGTTACCAGGATACATGCCGGCTCGGTCTTTGAGAAAGACACGTTTAATGAAGCATCAAAGCACGCAGTCCTCCTAGTACACGTCAATTGTCTTCAAGTAGATAAATCAATATCCCGCATCTGAGGCCTTTATATACGGCAGGTAGAGACTCCTTTGTTTTCCCGGATCTTATCAATTTGTCGAATATAAAAAGGGGCACTTGAGCCTTTCATTTCATACCAATCACCGTAGAGTTACAGTCATCTTCTTTCCAAGTATCGCTTCATATTCTCTTATAGCTTTTCTTTTGTCTTTACCATGTAGGTTGTTAATATAAACATAATGCTTTTCTCCATTACATAATGGGAACTCCTGGTGATGATTATTCTTCTAATTCTCCGGAGAAGAGCTTTGAAGTTGACAAACCCAAGGTTTCCGCGTTCAAGGAGGTATTAGCTAAAATTAATCCGCCATTTCGTGAAGCTGGTCGGGTCATACAGGGTATGCCTCTCACACGTTTACGCATCGTTCGAGAGCGTGTTCAATCTTTCCTGGCTTCGGTTGACATGGAGGAAAAGCGAATATAGGCACACGATGATTGAGATGTCGTTTCTTTGTTGAGGCAGGCTGCTCTTCAGGACGCTTTCCCAAAATCGTATACTGGATGCTTGATGGTTTCCTTTGGTCGTCTTGCCCTTTCTTTTCCTTTACGTATTCCCCTCTTTGTTTTTTTTTTGTTTTTTTGAATCAATGGGATATGATTTCATGAGGGCTTGGGTTTACTCTGAGACTTTTCCTTGAGATGATTCAGGAGTAAGAATTTTTATTTTAAAAGAATTGATACTTTGATTAACTGACAAATTGAAACCCTAATTATGAATGCGAGCAGTGCAATCATTTTGGAGGAATTACAAATATTACATGAAAAGGGAAATTGCTAAAGGAAACACTAAAAGGAATTTCGGAGGATAGGGCGACGCGACATCTTAGGTATTGAAGGGTTTGATCCGCCGAGCGTGTATTACTACGCCCTCTAGCTTGTCAGCATTGATGAGCTTGCAGTACCCTCCCAAAATAATTTTTGCCACTAGGTACGGCTCGACTTTCCCTTTTGTGGAATCGGATAGAGCAGGCTGATCCACAACTCTCACTACCATATCTCCAACTTGAAATGGGTTTGGGCGTTGCACCATTGCTTTCTTGGATTCCTTATCTTTAACCGTGACAGTTTCTAAACTCTTGATAAAATACTTGAAAGGACCAACATCCCATTCACATCTCTTAGTGACGGCTGGGTTGATAATTGGCTCGAGTCCCCAAGCCTTGGCGGGAGGAGGAGTGACTGGTTGCAAAAAAGGTTGTTTAATAAGACTTACTTGTTTCCGGAATCTGCGAACAAATGCCGATACGCTCTTTTCAGAAATTACGTCACATTTGCGAATTGTTGATACGATAACAAATAGTCTTCAGGATTGGATGGCTTGTTGGAGACCCTTTCAGGTATAGACACTGGCAAAGGTCATACACCTTACTTCGCCTTGTTGTTGTGTATCCACGAGCGCCCCAGGACCATATCATAATTTGGGCATTCTTTAACTATATGAAATTTGGCGTGTGTTAGAGCATCTCCCACCTTGATTTCGAGATTGATGTACCCGTAAGCGTCTCTGGGTTCTCTTTCTAAGTTTTTCATTATGGGTGGGTAGTGAACAGCTTCCTGCTTTGAAATCTTTGCAGCTCTCAGAGTCTTAATGGTGACAATATTGAAATCAGAGGCCGCGTCAATTAGTATGCTGTCAAACTCGACATCCTTCAAGTGAGCGGTGGTAGGAGTCCCCAGTTGTATCTATCGGTCGCGCTTTCCAAGAAAGATTGGGGTTTGGGAGCGGCTTCCTTGATCGGAAACAGTCGCTTTCCTGATACAATACGGTTGAGGGCTGTAAATATGTCTTGATGCTGTGCCTTGGAGAAATATAGAATTTCACATAAATGCTCCATCATAGACTGTACGGTTTTATGGACTGAGTCCCCAGAAATCATGCAACTCTTGACAGGAAGGGGATCTCTGTGAACACCTTCATTTCCTAATTGGAGTTCTCCTGCATCCACCTTTTCTTTGAAAATGTGCTTCAATTTGTTGCAGTAACTGGTTGGGTGATTGACGAACCTATGCTAACGGCAATTTGGGATTTGCCATTTCTTCCTCGGTTGGTGGACATCTGAGAGGAGGTAGCTTGATGGCGTCATCTTGGATCCATGCTTCCAGGATTTCAATTACTTCCTCAATTGGAAATGGGAAGTTTGGAGCAGCGTCTCCAGTTTCTTGTTGTTGTAGAGGGGTTTTAGCCGCGGCCTTCCGAGGTGGAGTTGTGTGATGTGCTGGTGCCGCACGTTTGGGTTGCTGTTCCGCTGCTGGAGCTTTCCTCTTTCCTCCTTCACCCACTACGCTTACAAAGGGACCGGTGTTATATTGGTTGTTGATGAGGCGCTTGTTTTCTTGAGTCTCACGTGCATCTTCACTCCTGGATGGTCTTGTTCTTTCCAACAGTGCTATTGTAGGCGACCGCTTAGCAGCTTCATGGAGTTCAGAGAATGTCTGGAAGCACAGGTTCTCCAGTAAAGCGCAATATATGGGAACCATACCATTAATACATGACTCAACCAACTATTGTTCTGTCACATTTGGATCATGTCAGTCCAGTGCCTGAATCTTGAATCTCTTGACATAATCATTTGCATGCTCATTGTTTCGTTGGAACATTCTCCCCAGGTCTGAAAAGGTGATTCTCTCGGACACGAAGAAATATTTCTTGTAAAAAGCGGTCACCATCTCACACCAGTTGGATATGCTGTTTGGTGCAATGTTATTGTACCAGGTGTACGCTCTTCCGGTAAGTGACTTTGAAAGTTCTTTCAGACAGAGGACATGGTTGTATTCGTGTTCTCTTAAGGATTCCAGAAAACGAGAGATGTGTTCACGAGCATTACTAGTGCCATCATAAAGGGAAAATTGAGGAGAAGAGTATCCTCTCGGGAGAGGAAATCTTTGCACATCAGAAGGATAAGGAGGTTGATGCTGGTGCAAGTCTACCGGGTTTTCTTTGCCTCGATTTTAGAGAAGTCGTTCCAGATCCTCACGCGTGATGAAATTGGATGGCTGATTCCTTTCCAATGGACATTCAGGAGCAAAACGAGCCTCTTCATCTACAAAGGCGCGCCCTGCTAGGTGCCTGCGCCGGGAGTATTAAAAGTACTCCTTATTGGCTCCATTTGGGGTTGGCGTGGTTTTTGAGTTAGCCGCTCCGTCAGTGTCTTGAGGAAAGTGAGTACCTCTTTTTGAGTTGTGGCCATGTCAGTCTGAGCTTTAGCGAGAACTTCTTGTCTCTCCATCAAATCAACAATGGTAATAGGGGGTTGGTTTCCTATGGCTCCTCCGGTCTCTCGTTCTAATGGAGGGGTGGCAGCGGCTCTAGTAACAATTGGGGGTGTTACGCTGGAAGAAACAATGGGAGTGGCGGCAGCGGCTCTGACCCTGGTGATAGGAGGTGTCACGCCAGAGGGAATGTTTCCTGCGTATTGGCGATAGAGGATGTAGCGCCACGTGTGTTGATCGTGCTGGTAGGCGGTACATTGATGTCACCGACAGGAATGTTGACGCCAGGGGTGTTGTCGGCGCCAGTAGTATCGGGATTTGTTGCTGATCCAGACCTAAGATCCACCATCTTGAAATTGGGAAAATTGAAATGAAATTGAAAATTGATCTTGCAACCGAGAGATTAATCTCACTGTGGTCGCCATTTTTTTTTAGGTAAAAACTGATTCTGTTGATTTTGGTAAATTTGGGTATGCCATCGAGAAACGAATCTAAACCCTAAACAAATACACTGCACGGGAGTACTTTAGATTCGAGAGATCAATCTATACAATCTTGGCCTAAACCAAGAAATGATTGTTCCAGTCTTGCTTCGGTCACAAAGTGAAGGAGAAGGGTTGATATTAGGGAGGGAAGCGATGAAGGTGTTGAGTTCAGAATGGTCAACTTTGAAGGTGTGGCTATTTTATGACTTGTAACAGAATATGAATCTGGCTTGCAGAATGTAAGCTATCAGTTCTTGGTGTTTTTCTGGATACTTGTGTTGATAAAACTTTTTGTTTGAAGGTGGTGTGATTCGAACCCAGCACGTTGTGTGCGTTAGGTGAATGCTCCACCATTATGCTGCATCCCCCATTTGTGGCATGTTTGATGTTTAGAGTATATTCGTGGAAAATAAGCAGCAGATTGCTGAGTGGATCTTGTGTGTAAGACCTAGTTATTCTGACCAATCACGTGCAAACTAGGCAGTGGGTGATCATGTATGGAGAGCTAAGTCATGAGACTTACCGTAAGAAATAGCGTGTGACTCTATTAAGTTAGTCTTTGGTTGTTCACCTAAGATTTAATCTAGGTCGGTCAATTCGGCTGGCGAAGTTGGACGACTGAGATTGTAATTTATGGAAGAGGGTGGCTGTTGATTATGGCCACATCTCGTTGGCGCCTGCCAGTAGCATAGTGGCATAATGGCGCCTACCAGTGGCAGAGTGGCACCTTCCTGGCGTATCCGCGACCACTATATCTTGGCATATTGGCGCTAGGTCCAAATATGACTCAACAATATTGGCTCTAGTTGTCGTATCAAACTTAATGCCTTAGGTGGCATTATTTAGCATGGGTCAGCATAGCGGCCTTTCAAATTAGGGTTTGGCATGTAAAAACCCTAATTAGCGTGTGCGGCTATGTGGCCGCAATATATATGGTGGCATTTTGGCAAACACTACCGTGGCCACGTTAAATAAAGAAATCATGGTAAGGCCATAATGTTTGAACGACCATGGACACGGGGATAGCCATGGGTAGCTATAGTATGGTACGGGCGCCACTTTTAGGGTCTTCAGAATCCCACATGGCTTGTGGCATGTTGTGGGTCCAAAGTGGCATAATTTAGCCCATGACTAGGAATTAGGGTTTCCTATTGATTCGACCAATGCCATTAAAACAAGAGTTCTATTCTGATCAGAATACCATGGTTAGAGTTTGTTATGGCGTTGGCCCCGAACGAAAAGTGAGATAGCACACGGCTGCGCTGTTATGGTACGTTGGCATATTTCTGCCGCGTAATAGCATGGCCTGCCAATTATCATGCCGGCGCGATTTGGCAGGTTGATTAGCTAATTGGCATGGCGGACATGTTGACGCGACGACAACTAGGTGTTGGCGCAGTTTGGATTCATTTAATGCGCGTGGCGGGTTTAAAGCGACCTGATTGGTCGATTGGAAAGGGGGCTGGTAAGTGGCATGGACCGGACCACATTCCAAGTCCGTGTGACGCATTTAGAGCGACCTGATTGGTCGATGGAAAAATGGGCCGGCAAGGGCAACATGGAGCGTGGCCATCCTGCTTCAAGTGATGCCCGCTAGGCCGAACTGGCCGGCCATGTGGCGCGACCACGCCTCCACTTGTTGCTGCTCCTATTTTCTGCAACTCCTCTTTTATTTCTTGTTTTCTGATTTTTGGTAGGACTTTGCTCCTACTAGTCCATGGCGGATTAATTTCCTTGCTTACTTAGGTTTGGTCTCGACCAATAGGGTTCGAGATATTGCGTAGGGCGCCAAAATCCTAATTTTTGCAAATTGATAAAATTAGGTTAAAGACTGAATTTTGCAGGTTGCCGCAAAACCAATCAAATTTTTGTGAATTTTTCATACTTATAGAAAATCACTAATTTAATGTTAAAGGGAAGCATAACTTTGCGTGCCTCTGATTGAGTACTTCCATACGCACCTCAATCCTGACACTTCCGGAGATTCATGCTACTCGGCTGGGAGCGAACATTAGACGTCATGTCATGTCAGTATTAAGAGTCTAACTGGGAACATTGTATGGAACAAATACTTAGAAATTTACAGCATATTTGGGAATTTTGCTACATGCACCCTTCTGGATAAATTCCATATAAATATACTGAATTGCTCAATATGCATGTAAGTAAAGAGGCATGAGCACTCATCACTTTTAAATGGCTCAATTTCTTTGCAAAATGATGGCGCATTAAATACAGGGTTTTACAATTTTAGCCCTGAACTAAAAACCACCATCAAAAACTAGATCACTGCAAAACTGCAGATTAAGACTCACCGGCCCTCCCAATAGCTTTACACCACGAGTAGGTCTACTAATGTTGGAAGAAAAAACTCCATCAGCTTGACTTCTAGGATCAACACAGGGCCAAAATAATTCAATCTTGTTAATATTAAAATGTAAACCACGGATGCTACCTTCATCCTGAATTATCGAGAGCGCTTTAGCTACTTCTATGCTATCACCATCAATAGTACCATCATCAAGGTACCATGCATGGATATTGTTCGAGCACTGGTCGGTCGAACTCGCAAGCGTTGCTATCTCAAGCTTGTTTGTCAAGTTTAGTTGTCAAAACTATAAGTCTTGATTTCTAGTCTACTTATAACTAAATCTCGGATTAGGATAGAATGTGTAGTTAAGCTTTAGACTTCACGGTGTTCATCGATTGAAGACGAAGAACTACTAAGGGAAGATTATAGAACTTCATCAACAAAAGGTATGTGGAGACTTGAACTCATCTATCACTCAAAAGTTTATTTCTATTCTATCTTCTATTAGAGGAAAAAGTTGCATAGCTATATAGACTTCGATTATACACATTTGATATTTCGAGTTGAGTTTAACTCGCTTACATATTTCTCGAAATATGTGTTGGTAAGCTTTCGCTTTAACAAAGTTCATCTTATATTCTTGACGAAAGTCAAAAGATGATCTTGTAAAAATCGCTTGGTAACATCTTACATGATTTGTGTGAGACAATCATTTGGTGTAGACTCGGAATGTTTCGTATTGATCATTTGATCGCTTGATATTTTTTTTGAAGCTAATAGTTTGTGTGAGACAGCTATTGTCGTCTTCTAAGAATGTTTCAATTATTGAAATGAGAGTTTCAAATAATTAACCATGATTGGATATAGCATAGTATGTGTACTTGTATGCTAACTTTTGCAAGTTATTCCAAGTCCGGGAACCATAGTATGCATACCCGTATGCGTACTGGTTTGTTAGTTGAAGTCCGGGAACTTAGTATGCATACCTGTGTACGTACCGACGGAAATTCAGGTCTGGGAATTCAACTTAGTTTGGTGGGGTACGATAGTATGCGTACCCGTTCGCATACTGGCGAACCCAGACAAAATCCAGTTACTTAGGTATGTGTACCCGTTTGCATAATTGAGTGGGTTATGTTCTAAAATCGGTTTGTTCATGAACTAATACATTAATAAAATAAGGAATGCAATCTTTTGCAAACCGTGGCTATAACGTTCATGAATTGATTCGAGTGAATCAAAATCGATTTTGCTTCAATTGTGTCTTGTATACTTCTATAAGAATATAAACAATTGAACAACTCTAGAACTAGTTTCATTTCAGTCATTTGAACTAGTTGTGTTAAGATGAACAATGCTGATATGAAAGTGTTTATATGGCTAACTTCGGTTAACTATTACTGATCCAACAAGGTGTGCACGTTTAGGTACGGTTACCCATATCTAAATGAAGTCACTTTTCTTTTGTGTGTAATAAGCTAAGTTTGATCTAACGGTTGAAAGATATTATCTTGAGTCTAATAAGGTTTTCATCTACCGATGAATATTAAATGCTTTGTTACCAAGGTAACATTGATTGCAAACCCTGATTTGAAGACTATATAAGGGAAAACTCTAGCAACTGGGAAACCTAATCCCCACACCTCCTGTGTGATACTAGTTGCGACTAGAGTCGATTCTCCTTTAACATAGGTTTTTCCTAAAACCATTATAGGTTAACGACTTAAAGACTTCATTGGGGTTGTGAAGCCAGGCCCAACTATTTTCTTTGTAGTTGTGTGTTCTGATCTTGCTTTATTCTATCATATTGAGTACTATCTTCTCTAAGATTTGCTTGAGACTTAATCTCCGATAGGAAAGATAAAAAGTAGTCACAAACATCTTCATCTCATCGTTTGTGATTCCACAATATCTTGTTTCGCTACCATACGATTAAGATTATTGTGAGGTGATTGATATTACTAGGCTGTTCTTCGGGAACATAAGTCTGGTGTATCAATTGGTTCTTGTTCACCTTGATTTATCAAAAGACGGAAAAAAACTCATGGGTATTTCTTTGGGAGACAGATTTATCTATTCAATAGACTTTTCTGTGAGAGACAGATTTGTTTATCAAGTCTTCGACTTTGGGTCGTAGCAACTCTTAGTTGTGGGTGAGATCAGCTAAGGGAATCAAGTGCGTCGAATCTTGCTGGGATTCAAAGGCGTAAGGAACGCGACTGTACCTTGATCAGTGTGATATTGGTTAGGGCTCAACTACATTCCAGTCCGAAGTTAACTTGCAGTAGGCTAGTGTCTGTAGCGGCTTAATATAGTGTGGTGTTCAAATCTGGACTAGGTCCCGGGGTTTTTATGCATTTGTGGTTTCCTCGTTAACAAAATTTCTGGTGTCCGTGTTAGTTCTTTTCCGCATTATATTTTCTATATAATTGAAATATCACAGGTTGTGCGTAGTTCAATCAATTAGATAGTCCAACCTTTGATTGTTGATATAAATTGATTGACACTTGAATATTGGTATTTGGTATCGTTCAAGTTGTTTCCCATAATAATCAGGCTCACGGATTCTATCTGTTTGATTTGCTGATTACATTGAGAAACAGAGATATAACTCTTGGATATATTTCCATTGATTGAGTCTGACTGTCTAGTTGATTCTCTTGGAATTATATTGGAGTTTGTCCATACAGATTGCCTAAACGAAATATTGGGTATGGTTGTCAGACCCTCGTTTTTTCAGAAATCCAGTTTGCACTGGCTTGAAATCATGTTCACTAGAGGGTGAAGAACCAAGGAAAATAATAGAGGACCCAATGGATTCCCTTGTTGTACACCAAGAGCAGATGAAAGAACAACCTCATTATAGTAAAGTCTTGCTGGTGAAGCATAACAAAACTCCACACATCTGGAGATGCTAGGACACCATATTGAAAGCATTAGAGAAGTCAATTAGAAGCATAGAGAAACTAGAAAATGATTTGTTTTATTATTATTATTATTATTATTATTATTATTATTATTATTATTATTATTATCATTATTATTATTATTATTATTATTATTTATTTTTTAATAATAAATGATTTCATTAAAAAGAAAAGAAAAGTTTTTACAAGGAACTATCCTAGCAACAAGTTGGGTTCCAACACCTTTTTGAATAGCTAAACCAATTCTAATAAAAAGAAAATTACGGGCATTAATATTTGCATCATGCCTAGCTATGTAGTTTTTTAATCTTTTCAAAAATTCAATAGTTTCAATACCAAGTTCACCTAAGGTACCAAAACTATATTCATTGGTTCTACATACATCAAGATACTTAACCCTCTTGCACTCAACGGCTTTAGCCAAGGCGAGACCCGGTGTAAATGCTTGCACACCACCCCCAGCAAAAGGGGAAACCCTAGTCACATCAAAACAAGTATTGCGACCTTCCTCCCAATTGTAAACCAAGATGTCATCCGGCCTAGCATCGCCACCATCATGAGAAAGAAACCCCAAAGCTGCCTCAACTCTGACAAGATCATGTCTAAACTTAAGACCAACTTCCCTTTTTGCTAAAACTGTCACGATAGAAAATTTTAAACCATCACTAAATCCCACATTTGGCCTAGTGTGCATGATCACCATACATATCAATATCCCTGTTACAGCAAAGACAAGAACTATTTATAGCAAACAAAGGAATACCAAATCCATAACCAAGCACTGCACAAGACAGACGTGGTCCAATTTTCTGTCCAAGTCCATCATCTGGAATAGCAAGAAGATAATCATGTTGTTGATGGGGAAAAACAATTTTTTTTCTTCGGAAAGTGAAGAGACAACCGATCGGACGAGACTCCTCAACCGAGCAAACTGCCTAACCTCACACAGATGCACTGCACGGGAGTGCTTTGAGTTCGAGAGATCAATCTGTAAGACTCCGGCATAAACCAAGTCAATGGCCGTTCCAGAGTCAATTCAGTCACAAATAGGGAGATGGGTTGATCTGTATGAGGGAAGCTGAGAATTGTGGGATCAATGATGATCAAGGATTGTGGATGTGTTGAAGGTTTCTGCAAGTATGTGAACTGTGTAAATAAGTTTCGATCTAGAGAACTTGTGTGTAGATGAATGTTGTCTTCAGTCATCGATTCAGAACTTATTTATATTGTCAGAATAGTAAAACACATTGATCCCAGTAAGTGTGATGGTTTCTTAAGTAAAAGAGTGGGGAAGTGGGAGATCGTGATAAAATCAGTTCCATGTCGTGTGGAGACTTGATTGATCGTCCACCCACTACTTTGCTAAATCCCTCAACCGCTTGCACAACTTACTAACGTTTCTCATTATGGATGAACACACGTGCCGTAGGCCACCAGACCAAAACCCTAATTGATATCCCCCATGTGACGTGATTGATGTCTCACGAATGTGGAGTCTGCAAAGCAGACGTGTATTTGATTAGTCAGTCATTGACTTGATTAGACAGTGAGTCTAAATTTTGTTGAATTGAGCATGATTGACGAATGCTCAGTGATTCATGGATTGAACATGCCCATTGAGACGTATAGTTCTTGAATCAACATGATGATAGTTTGAGCAAATATTGCTCGTATGATAAATCGTTGAATATTGATAGTTGAATCAATATTACCACTCTGATCAACGTTTCCCGCGTCTGAGTAAAATTGTTGAATATTGATGGTTAAATCAATATTCCTCATTTGAGCAAATATTGCTCGTCTGAGCGAATATTGCTCGTTTGATGAATTATTGGTAGCATGACCAAATAAAATATTAATTAAAATATTGGTAGCTGGACCGAATATTATATAATTAATTAAGATGTTAATTGATGGATCAATCATAAAATTATTAGTGTTTAAACTTACTCAAAATGATGATTTGCAGAGCATTCAGTTCAAAACCCTAATTTTGATCGATTGCTGATCAGTTGGTTGTTTATTGAAGAATCACTGAGTAAAGGAGGACTGGCTACATGGGATGATGGGCGACCATGTAGTGCCAAGGTGCTCGTGTGAGCATGCACCAAAGTCCTTTGTTGACCAATTAGTGAAAGGATGATTAAATGCTGGTTTAATCATTTATTAGAATAATGCTTATCTGAGCATTAGGTAACAAAACCTAATTATGGAGAAGTGGGGTACCGACCAAGAGAGGGAATGAGACCGGCCCTTAGTGGTCGTGGGACCAGTTGATGGTCGTTTGGGAAAATTGCAGGTTGGTTGGAAAGAGTTTGGACCCAATATGAGCGATTGAGCAAATTAGATCAAAATTATAAATATGTGTGGGACCGGCTCCTTGCAAGACTTAGGGACGGCCTTGGTCGGTCAAGGAAGCATGCCCGTTTCACCATAATGTTTGTGTCTCAATCCTGAGAGTTTTGGTATTTTCTGGTGTGCGTTTAAGTAATATCTTGGATTTTCAGAAGAGTTTGATCTTTGACTGAAATTCTTGATTTTGCTCGAATGAGCAAGTAGGGCTTTGCTTGTTTGATCAATATTTTGAGAATATTAAGATAATAATATTTTAATATTTTTCGTGAATAGCCTAGTCGGTCATGTGACCGTTTGACCTTTTGGCCTTTTCATGGTTTGAGCAATATTTGAGAAAATATGAAGAAACCATGTTTTTTTACTCAAACGGAGTTTCATGAGATGTGGGAAATAATAATTATGAAAACAAGGGATTGCAAGGTGTGGGACCGTCCATGGCTAGGGCATGGCCGGCCAGCTAGGTAGCCCGGTCCCGCAACACCTTTCCCTATTTTTATTGTATAAATTAACGTTTAATCCCATATTTGTTGGGCTTTGGACGCTCTAGTCCAACCCTCTCAGGCCTACTACCGGTCAATCCTAATTTACGAAATTATGAACGGGTTAGTCCTTTATCAAACAATTTAGTCCAAAATAGACATTTTCGATGACAAAACTACCCATCAGCTTTTCGTGAATTAGCTTAGGTTCATTTCTTCAATCCTCAGTCGATAAACGTCTTCATTTCCTAACTTCTCATCCCAATAAACTTGTATCTCTTCCTCCTCCGATCTGTTGAAGGAGATGGTGGAGTTTATTAGCGGAGCTACCAACAATCATCGGAGGTATTGAAAACTCACAATCATTTTGAGATTTTAAAAAGTTTCTGATTTTTTTTTTTAGAATTTGAAAACTCTGATTTCATCCCAAATTTATTTTCTGATTCGCAACCAGTATTTCGATCTTTAATCTTGGGATGATTCTCATCATTTTGAGTTAAAAATCATGAAAAAAAATTCTTTGTAGAAACCTTTGAGGGCTCTTAATTGAATTTTGATCTTTTTTTTCTCCCTTAGTTTCAATATAAAATATAGTTTTGGATCCGTAATCAGCATATCTTAGTTCTATTACCCATGTAATTTTTTCAAAAATGATTTTAGATTGGATTTTCGACCTGATATTAACCATCAAGCTAGTGTCACTGTCAACTACTTATTCAGTGTATATTTTGAACACATATTAATATAGATGAGTTTTTAACAACTCTCTGCAATTAGGCTAAGCAATGAACAAGACCACTCCAATCGCAAAACCGTAATTGCTACTATTAATGGAAGCATCAGAATGGAGCATAAGTGTATTAACGGTAGTAATTATGGCATTTTTCTTCTATAAGAGTACCAATTTGATATTGTTTTGGTTAAAGAAACAAAATGAGATATACTACCGGACCCAAATGAATTTGTTAGGTGTTGTGCTCTGTTGTTAATAGTCATCTCTGCTCTCCCAATTAAGCTGCAACAGCAAGCCCCCAATTATCTTTTTGTTATTGTTTTGCTTGTTTAAATGGAGATTTTGCTCAATCGTTAGAATATGATTGGATCCCTGTACAAACTACAACAACATTAAAGGGTTAAAAAACCTCTATTTCGTTCCCTATTATAAATGATTGGTGTATGTAATTAATTTTTCAGTTCTTGTCATTGCTTAGGCATAGTAATCTAAGACGACCACTCCACCAATCATCTAGAGGAAGAAATGATAACAATCAGGGAGTAGGAGGATGAGATAGAGTTTCTAATAATAATCATAATACTCATAGAGAGGTAAATGGTTTTTTCTCATTTTCTTTACAATTTTTGATAAATTTTCATTTTGGGATGTCTTTTATTTTTCCATATTTGTGTTTGTTTGTTAATCTAAGAAATGGGTTTTCACTTTTTTATTTGATTCTGTTGTGTTGTTTTTACTGGGTTAGTTATGGATTTGCCTCATTAAAGCTTTGTACCTGGTTTTATTTTGTATCCCATTTTGATAATTAACTCTTTTCTGTAGAATGTCTTGTTGTTCTTGCCTTCTTGGTAATAAGTAGTTTTAATGAATTAATTTGACATTCTGTAGTTTTAATTGGGAATTTATGTCATTGCTTAGATTTGTTTTTCTGCAATTAGTACTTTTTCTTTGCCAGAAAATGTTCTTCTATGTCTCCTCTATAATGGGTTCGAAGGGCTTTGCATTTCGAATTATCGTCTAGGATTTATGGCTCTCGTCGTACATCATGTCAGAACTACAAATTGCCGAAATGCATTCTTGCGCCATCTTTTCATATATAGTTGACAGACCATTTGAACTCCGGTTTTAGATTTTCAAACTCCATACAGAAGATGAAACCTTATAGTTTCCTGATTAGGTCTGAAATTGGAATGTAGACATCTAAATAATTATGTAGAGTCCCTCAAAAATAGAATGCCAGAAAATAAGTTTGATTGTTAATGTGTACATAATTGTACACATGTTAATTATTAATGTGTACGTAGTTGTACACATACTTCTCGCTATACAAGAATCTTCTATTTTAGATTTATTTGTAATTCTCTGTCTGCATCTCTAATGTGATATGTGATGTTAACTCAGAGGGAAGCTGGTGTTGATGACGACGGTGAGGTTATTGAGATCTCTAAATGTGAATGTATAATATGGCTTGCAAAGGGTAATAAAAAATTTTGAAGGATACTTTCGCTAAATGTTGGTGTTAATGCTGTGCCAGATTACGCTCCTGAACCTGCGCCAATTGAATCATTTACATACAAAAAGAAACTATACGAGTTCTCCGTACTGAAAATCAGAGGTATTTTTTTATAATTCTAATACGCTGGTCTCCTTGGTCTGATCTTAGTCAGTCTTACGTAATGCTCGGAAGAGTGATACTGTGTAAGCCTTGTGATCTTCTTAAATGAAATAATGGATGCTTTTCTAACAGTGCATCGTTTGCAGAGTTGCTGATTTAGCTTGACACGGTTTAGCCCATTTTAGTCTTTTTTGCTCTACCATACATAGATACCTCTCTCTAACATCCGTATATTTATTATCTATATAAACATATCCCTCTTGGCATTCATGTTACCATCCTTCTATAAGTGCACATGTAGGTGCACCTGTATACAAGTGTACAAATTGGTGCACCTATAATACAAGTGTACATATTGATGCACCTGTAACAAGATGAGTACAGGTGGATTTCACCACCATTCTCATCCTAGAATCAAGCCTATTTTAGGAACTGAGATGGTGGATTGAACTGAGATGTAGTTCATTGTGTCAATCCCTCTTCTCGAGCATATGTTTTTAGCTGAGGTTATCAAATGACACATCTAGCAGAACTATGGTTCCCAATATATGTACCCCGCATAATATTGCCATATAACTGTGATGCAGTCAAAATGAGATCATATCTTCATTACCTATGATCCTGGATTTCTGCTGACATGTTTCGTCGATGTTGTGTCTCTCCAGTAAATTTCACGACCTTGTCTCCTTTCTACTTTAAATTTCTCTCCCCAATTATTGAAATGATTTAATCTCTTATAGTTCTTTCATTTTTGTTTACCTATGGTCCTGGATTTCTGCTGACATGTATTAAGTATACGGACTCATAAGCTCAAAATAGGCAGAGCGCACAAGCCTAACGCAAAGTTTGTAGAGGATGATGGTTCAAATCCATCTGAGTTTCCGTGTTATTTTTAATCAATATGGATAGTGTTATTGGTGTTTAGGTAGACGATTCAAGTTGTATTGTGTACAAACTAGTGCACCGTGTCTTGCCTCCCGAATATATATACATAGGCTGATTTGTGGGTATGTATGTTGGATTTTTCCGGATTTTGTAGATGTGTATATAATTATATACCATTGTCCCATCTCATGAATATATTG
>JAJJMB010014022.1:4760385-4881686 GCA_023531105.1 Papaver atlanticum | reverse complement strand
GATTATGTCTGGAGAACCGCCCAATCATTATTCTATGTAGAGGTGGGTCTCTCTATGTAGTCAGGGAACAGCGAGTATCGCCGACGTCCTGAAGGCGTTAAGCCCTCTAACAAACATTTATGTCTAGAGAACCGCCCAACCATTATTCTATGTAGAGGTGGGTCTCTCTATGTAGTCAGGGAACAACGAGTATCGCCGACGTCCTGAAGGCGTTAAGCCCTCTAACAAACAATTATGTTTAGAGAACCGCCCAATCATTATTATATGTAGAGGTGTGTAGTCAGGGAACAACGAGTATCGCCGACGTCCTGAAGGCGTTAAGACCTCTAACAAACAATTATGTCTAGAGAACCGCCCAATTGTTTGATTCTACATAGAGGTCATGATGAAATGTGTAGCATCGAACGCTCAGCCGAGGAGGCCTTTCGAGAAACATATTCATCATGGCTCTGAGAGGAATGCTCACTCAGTCAGAGATCGTAAAACGGTTCACGGATCGTAAAACATGAATCGTCACATGCGTTCCTGAAGCCGGGTCAGAAACATGCAGTATCATGATTTTACGATTTTGACCTTTGTCGAAAATCCACCATCAACACATGTGCATGTGGAGTTTTATTACACTGCCATAATGCTAAATCTCTCCTTGACATATTGAAAAGAGACGACCTTTCCTTAGTCACACCTGCAAAAAATTGAACCGAAGATATTTCCTTAGTAATAAAACGGCATTTCCTTATTAATATTTATTATTATTTTCAAACAAACATTTTTTATATCATTCTTTTTCTTTTTACAAAAAGGTTATTTATTTTTAAATAACTGCTTGATTTTTCTTTATATATATTTTCTTTTTCTTTTTTTTATTTATAACTTTTATTTTTTCTTTGTAATTTTGATTATAAATAAAGATATTTTCTCATTGTAATGGAAATGATATTTGAGATGAATAGCATTTTCTTTTAAAATTACAACTCAATCGCCAATCAAAAAAATAAAATTTCAACTCAATCAAAATCAGATTTCTTGTAGAAATTGGTTGGAAGTCTCGCTACAAGATGAGCTCCAAATCCTCTTTTGTAATTAGATTTTAAATTTGGAATCTCATCTTTGTACAACGTCCATATAATTTTCATGCCAAACACCAAACTTTGAACTACATGCAGTTTTTAATGTAATTGGCAATGTCATGCATTGTTTACACTAGTGTGCCAAACGGACCCTAAGGCCAAGCACTATGGTGCACAATTTCCCTTCCATATCCCCTAAATGTAGGGAAATTTCTCAAAATCTATCTAATATGGTGTCTCATATCTCTTCTAAGTAGGGATATCCCTTCCTTACATTTGAAACTGGATCAGATCTGATCCAGGTAGTAGGGAAGGGAAATGGCACGGAAACTGAATGTTCGTGTGAAAAGCTACTTTACGGATACCCAGTTTCCGTTTTTCAGTTGAAACGGATACTAAGTATCCGTGACTGTTTACACGGAAACTAAGTATCTGTTTCTGGTTTTATACTAAAACTTTCCTTTTTCACTCAAACTTTAATTTATTTATTTATTGTATCTCCTTTTTACCTATTTTTTCTGATTTTTTACTCCAAATTATCTTTTTTAACTATACAAATATATTCCAACGTGAAAAAAAAATTGGGGACAAAAAACGGATACTCAAATCCCTTACAGTAAACGGATATCTCCTTTCCGTGCAGTATAGAGAAGGGATAAAAGCAGAGCACAGTAAGGTTGCCTTAATTATGACCCATATCCCTTCTCTACAAATAAGGGATAGGGAAAGGAAATTGACCAAATGGTGTGTCATAGTACTTGGTCTAAGTGAAATGTGCAACTTAATCCTTTTCTTTTCTTGTTGCAGTAATAATAAGGCTTCTCTTAAATATAGTCCACACTTTTATTAACCATAGGTCATTTTAATCATAACCCACAGTATTTTTCAATCTATTAACCATAGCCCATAATGAGTTAGCAGAAATCGGTAGCTAGGTAGTGGCGAGTTGAGTTGAGTTGTCATATAACTGACCAACTGAGTTGATTCAGTTATTAAAACCAAATTCTAAACCGACCATATTCATGAACCTTCTTCTCCTTCTTCTTCTAAACCAGCAGATCACAACCTCCAACTCTAAACCCTAAAAATTTATTTTCCAAATTTGTTGAAAAATCAATCAACCAAATCATCACGGGACGAACTAAAGGAGAAAGAACCAAATCAACTTCACAAGATAATTTAAGGTTAGTTTTACCAAAAAATTTAAGAATTTAAATTGAAACCCAAATGAGAAGAATTCATGTTTATGGGGTTTTGATGTTTCGGTAAAAAAAATTGTTGCTGAGATTATGTTCATTAGTTGTAAACCAATTGGTATATTTTATCAAAGTTTTTTAGTTTTGGAGTGTTAGTATTAGGATTCTGCATTCCAGGCATTTGATAAATTTTCTAAATTAGATACATATATGTAAGGCATATGTATAAATTAGTTTAATTTGTTTTTAGCCCAAAAGAAAGGGAGCATATTTATTTTTTTGATTTTGTTTGTGATACTGAAAATTCATAAGTGTTGTTGAGTTAGAATGTTCCTCGGCGTCCTTTAGCAATGTAGCATCAGTTACACCTTCTAAATCACGTACTCTAGTAAAGTTGCCATGGGAATATGACTCAACTTAAATAATGGATCATCTTTGAAACGTTTTACTTATATTTTGTATTTATTTCCTTGATTATTAGGTAAGCTTCCCCTACTTATTTTGGCTTTATTTATGTGCAGAAACGGAACATGAGAATTATTTTGAATTTTGTAGAGTGCTCTGGAGCTGAAGATGAGCCGATAAGCCCTTAAAAAAAAAAAAAAAATCGCTCAAAAATTATGATAACCCTAAAAGCTCACATTTGTTTTCTGCTTCGAAAGATGATATCCCTGTCGTTAATTTGTTGAAGAATTAAGACGAAAACAACAAAAAACACAAGAAGTAACTCGTGTAGTTATTTTTATGTTTTTTCCTTAGGGATTGAATTCAAACTAGAACATATTTGTTTTTAGAGTACATTAAGAACCTTAAATGTTACAAACGGATTTTTCACTTTTTATGTTAAGCAGATTTTGCATTTGAAGACGTAACATATAACGTTCTATGTCTTGGATGTTTTGCTCTAGTAGTTCTACATATATGTTTTCAGTCGTAGTGTTCCAATCCTCGATATGATTAAATGGATATGAGTTACATGTCAGGATCTTTTTTCTTCATGGAGGCTCTAGTGGTCGTGAATTCATTGAATTCTCAACCACCAGAGCCATCGCGAATCAACATGTCATGGTTTTTTTTTCTTTCACGGAGGCTCTGGTAGCCCTGAATTCACGGAGGCTCTTGCAGTCATGAATTATCATGTCAGGATAAAAAATAAATAATGGAGGCTCTAATGGACGTGAATTCATTGAGTTCACAACCACCAGAGTCATCGTGAATTCACTGGAATACCTAGACAGTTAACACTCAAACGAATGAGTAATATATAATAAAGCTTTAATCTTTTGTAAACATAGATGTTTCAATTCCTGTTGATCGTATAACACTCGAGATTTCATGTATAAAAGTTAACAGGTCAATACTTTAAGGCCTGCTCTAATATATGTCAGAACAGTGGAAAAAAGACATCATGGTGGGTCTGGTATACGAGAATTCGATGAATTCTCGACCACCAGTGGGTCCGTGAGTTCTCAAAGTCAGGGGAAAAGAAAAATCACGGTGGGTCTGATATTAGAGAATTCGATGAATTCTCATGTATATTCGTTGAAAGAAAGAAAAAACCCTCGGGGAAAAAAAACACCCTAAAACGTACATTTTTAATGATTCACCGAGTCACTGATTTTTCAACTCACTTATTTACTGATTTGCTAGCCTAGTTATGGGCTAGGGATAATAATAAAAAGGTCAAACTTCGAATTTTAGTAAAAATAAATTGACCAAAATCAAATGGGTTCTGGTTAATAAAAGTGTGGGCTATATTTAAGAGAAGCCGATAATAATTGAGGAAAAGCAACATCAACATAGAAACACCCGTCACAATTGTTAACCTTTTTTTTTTTTTTTTTAGGCAAAAAAAGAGAAAAGGTTAACAAACAAAGTTATAAGTCTAACTCGGTATATTTGGGATCCAGATAATATCTTGAAAACAAACAAAAACTTCAACGAAAATGTAAAGGCAATTAGAATACAAAATTTTATAACTTTATACGTAAACCCTTAGACGTACTAATATGTTTGTGGCACGCCGATATCAGTGAAGTATAGATAAAGCCATTGAATGATTATATAAGTTATTTGAGTTCGAAACTACGGTACTCGTCTAACTCTTTAATTCTCTAATATGTAAAATCAAAGCCAGACTTGCAAACCTTCTTTCCACATGTAAAATGGAAACCAGGCTTACAAGATCATGTGTTCCATTATAGTTAACAATGCAGCTAGCTACTAGAATATTACCTCCGTCTGTGAAAAAAGAAAAAAAAAAGTATTATCACTTCTTTCTTTTAACCAATAGGCCAAATTGGAAAATTGATTATGATTCGGGAGAGCAATTTCATGCTCTATGTCGACGTGGATACTGTCTACCTACCAGGATGCCAGTATATTTCCACATGCTAATTATTTTATTTGGAAAAAATAAACTATTGGCCACCTAATGAAGGCTCTCTATTATTGGCCTAGCGATGAGTCAGTGCTCACTCACAGCTTTGACTAATCATCAATTAAACTTGACTAATTATAAGCCAAGTTCGCCTATATAAACAAGCTATCTGAAATCCTTCGTAAACCAAGTTCGCCTTTTATCCATAAAGTACGCAGTACTTTCATTTTCTCTGATTACCATCTTTTTGGAAAAATATTATAATGGTTTTGAAGGTACATGGACTTGCCAAATCGATGCCAGTGTCATGTGTGATGCTTTGTCTAGCTGAGAAAGAATTAGACTTCGAGTTTGTTCATGTCAACTTCTCCAAAGGGGAACATAAATCCCATCCGTTTCTGTCAAAAATGTTAGTAATATGTTTATCCTTTGTTGATTGTTATTTTCTTTGTTTTTGTTGTTTTCACTGCCTTGAATGTCATTTCACTATTTTTAACAGCCATTTGGAAAGATTCCGGTATTTGAAGATGGACCTATTACACCTTTCGGTGAGTAACTTGTGCATGAAGACGTATGTTTGTTGTTCATCAATTCTATTTCTGCTAACATTATAGTACTAATTGGCCAGAATCTTGAGCGATCACCACACAATTGATCAGTCGGTCGTAAGTCTGAATATAGAGAAGCTCGATAAGGTGCTTGATGTATACGAAACTAGACTTTTTTTTTTTTTTTGATCGGTCAAAAGGAGAAGATTCATTGAAATAGAGGTACTTAAGGGGTACCTCAACCCAATAAAAACAACCGACACAAAAAAGGAGACTGAGTTTGGAATCGATCACCCAAAGAAAAGAACAAGGAGCCAAGTGAGATTAAGAAAAAAAACAAACAAACACTAAACACCTCACATCCACCTCAAAGAGGCCGATAGAAATACGAGTCCCATAAAGCTATTACCATGTTAGCCGTCAAACCCAGTATGTGATTCGTTCTCGCTTGCATATCTCCATCACCTTCCTAACATTTACTACCTAATGAAGATCACTCCTTGTGCGGATCTAATCAATTCTAGGCCTCATGTTAAGCGTTGGTGGGTGGATATTTCAGCTAGACCATCTTTTGGCAAGGTCGCTCAAGGACTTACTTTGGGTGAATGAGCAGTCTTGAAGATAAACAACCGTCAACTGATTGATTGTGTGTAACAAAAAACCGAGGGGCTTTTAAAATTTAGTTTGTGCTTCAATTATGATGATTTAAAAATCAGTTTTCTCTCAATGTCATTCTTGGTTGAAAAATGATTACTATTGAGTTACAATAATATATGCTCTTTATTTTCAGTGCACAAATGTTTTGCACACAAAATTCACCTACCAGTGTCTTCTATTTTTATGGTGTACACTTATTTTTCCTTTTCGCATACAAAGACATTCTTCGAATTTTAGAAACAACGCGTATCACTTTTATTTTCATATACTCATCTCGAAGTGGTACAAGACTAATTTTGAATGCTTTACTCAGACGATCATATATTTTCATGAATGAAAAAACAAAGAAAAAAAACTGGAAATGAAAGAACCACACCACTTCATAATTTATTCATCCATACTAGTGGTGATAATCACAGATGAGAGTTGTTTGTTTTAGGGTTCAGGGTTTCCTCTCTTTCCTTCCTTCACTCTACACAACGCAGGTGAGGGAGGCACAGCATGTATGATTAGGGTTAGGGTTGCTCTCTGTCTTTCCTTCACTTATAAAGCTGGCAAATCTGCCCGTAAAGTTTTGGGATAAGTTATTATATGAACTGACCGTAGTTGTCGCTAGCAACGAATTAAAGTTAGGGCAAAGTCCCTGAATTGCCTCCATCAAAGTGGTCGGCCCAATTAGTGTGAGCCCACTCCTTTGCCTCTGGGTCTAGTCCAAGTTATTGCTGATTCCTTCCAAGTTGTTGCAAATGGTATGCATCTCCCTATTTCTGGTACTGGTAACATTCATTTAAAGACACCATCCTCTTCTATTGTGTTTTCTGGTTTGATTCTGATGAATTATGCATCCAGGATCGCAGAACAGGGAGAGTTCTCTTCAGGGGTCCAAGTAAAGATGGCCTGTACCCGATTCAATTCGTTGGTAGTGGTGGTTCAGTATCTATCAAAAATTCTTCTCCGGTTGCGCTTACTAGTTCCCGTGTCCATCCTTCCTTGTGGCATGCTCGATTAGGACATCCACATGATGGAGTTCTTAGGTCTTTAGTTTCTCAAAATTTGGTTTCTGTTAGTTCTCAAATTAAACAGAGTCATATATGTTCAAGCTGTGTGAGTGCAAAACATCACAAACTTCCTTTTTCTTCTAGTTTATCAAAGAATAATGAAATTATTTCTCAAATCCACTCTGATTTATGGGGTGCTTCACCCTTTGTTTCTGCTTGTGGTTTTCGTTATTTTTTATTGCTGGTTGATAATTGTTCTCGCTTCTCGTGGCTTTATTTTTTGCACGACAAATCTCAAGTGCTAGATTGTTTTAAGAAATTCAAATTAATGGTTGAAAACCGTTTTTCTGCTCGTATTAAAGTCTTTCAAACTGATGGGGGTGGTGAATACATTGGCAAACCATTTAAAAAAATTTTGCTCGATTGTGGCATAGTTTGAAAATCATCCTGTCCATCCACGCCTGAGCAAAATGGTTTAGCCGAGAGAAAAATTCGTCATATTACCGAAACTGGGCGTACATTATTAGCTCATTCTGGTTTGCCGGAAAGTTTTTGGGCTGAAGCTTATGCAACCGCTGCTTATTTAATCAATCGAATGCCAACTCCAGTTTTAAAACATTCTTCACCTTATCTTAAGCTTTATAGTCGTGCTCCTGATTATGATTTTTTGAAATCTTTTGGGTGTCGTTGCTATCCTTTTCTTGGTGATCGAGCTTATCGTCGTCATAAGTTGCAACCAAAAACTCTTCCTTGTATCTTTATTGGTTACAGTGAAATCCATAAAGGATACAAATGCTTAGCTGTTCCAAGTAATCGGGTTTATATTTCGCGCCATGTTGTTTTTGATGAATCTGTTTTTCCATATAATTCAGATTTTAAGAAGCTCCCACTAGCACCTATTTCTCATATCTCTGCCATTTCTCCTGTTATTCTTTCTTAGCCAGCCTCTCTACCCATTTCTTCCACTTCTCCTTCTATTGATGTGCATACAGATCCTAGTCCCCCATCTTCTCCAGGTGTTAGGTCTTCTTCCTCAACATTTTCTTCCATTCCACCATCACCACTACCATCACCACAAGTTGCATCATCATCTCCATCTTCCACAGATATCCATGTTGAGAACTCTTCTCCTTTGCAAGATCAGGCACCTGTTATTCACCCTATGGTCACTCGCTTACGTGATGGTATTCGTAAGCCAAAAATCCCATTGTCATTAACTGCCACGAAATATCCTATTCCTACTTGTTTTGCTACTACTCTCACGTCAATTCCCTCTGAACCTACCAGTTATACCCAAGCTTCTAAAATTCATGAGTGGCGTGTCTCTATGAAGGATGAACATGACGCTTTAATGAGTAATGATACCTGGTCATATGTTCCTTACCATCCTAACATGAATGTAGTAGGTTGCAAATGGGTGTATCGTATCACACAAAAAGCAGATGGCTCAATTGATCGATACAAATCTCGTCTAGTAGCTAAAGGATACTCTCAGCAATATGGGATTGATTATGATGAGACATTCAGCCCTGTTGTCAAGCCAGTTACCATTCAGCTTGTTCTTAGTTTAGCTGTTTCTCAATCATGGATTATTCAGCTCGACGTCAAGAATGCTTTTCTTCATGGTTCCCTGGATAATGAAGTATACATGTCACAACCTCCTGGTTTTGTTGATAAACGTTTTCCTTCGCATGTATGTCGATTGAATAAGGTTTTGTATGGATTGAAACAAGCGTCACGTGGTTGGTTTCATCGTTTTACTTCTTATCTTCTTGAGCTTGGATTCATAAAGTCACTATCTGATTATTCTATGTTTACTCGTCGATCGTCGTCCGGTGTTATTATTTTATTATTTTATGTCGACGATATTCTTCTAACGGGTTCGGATACTTCGGGTATTGATATTTTAATCTGTAAGTTGAGTTCACAGTTTGCTACGTCAAATTTGGGTTACCTGCATTATTTTCTTGGTATGGAGGCTACTCGTACCTCACAATGACAAGACCAGATATAACATATGTTAATCAGGTTAGTAGGTTTATGCACTCGCCAACAGATGTTCACTTTACCGCTATTAAGAGGATATATTACGTTATCTCAAGGGAACTCTAGGTCGTGGTATTTGTTTTTGGGCCGACTCACCTTTTGAGTTAACGGCTTTTTCGGATGCGGATTGGGCAGGTGATCCAGATAATTGTCGATCGACCTCAGGTAATTGTATATTTCTTGGGGTTCCTGGACACAACCCACAGTTTCTAAATCAAGTACCGAGGCAGAATATCGAGCTTTATCCACCACTGCTGCAGATCTGATTTGGATTGGTTACTTACCGAATGATCTTGGTATTTTTCTTTCAAAAGCACCACTCTTATACTGCGATAACATCAGTGCTACTTATTTGGCTGTTAATCCAATACATCATTCACGCGCGAAGCACATTCATGTTGATTATCACTTTGTTCGTGAACGTATCACCAATGAGAGTCTTGTTGTTCGTCATATTCCTACTCATATTCAACTTGCTGATGTGTTCCCCCCGTTCAGCTTGCGGGAGGGTGTAAAGGATAGTTGTATATGCCGGTGTGAATATCCTTCGGGAAATCCATTGTAACCCTATATGTCAGTAATATATATATATGTGTGTCCTGTACCCTAAGATGGGTAAGGAAGCCAATTATTCTACACTGGTATATAGTCGTGTATGTGGTGGATAATCTATTCTGTGAATTTTAGCAGGATCAGTTCGGCCAATCCTAAACAACAAGTATGTCTGGTTGAAATTCCAAGGAAAATTTGGTTAACATTTTTCTCACCAATTGGTGGTGCATCTATTTTCCACATCAAACTTAATGACAATTCATTTTCTATTTAACCGAACATTTTCACGAATGAAAAAAGAAAAAACTACTCCACATTTTTTAATTGGTAATGGATTGACAATTTGACATAGATAAAATTAGACTAGATAACCGTTGCCACGGTGGGAAAGCCGATCGAAAAAAAATGGAAACACTGTTGTAATTGGAAAATTTGTGCCTAAAGTGAAAGTATCACTTTTCTTGAAACAGATGGAGTATATCGTTTTATTAGTTGCAAAGGAAAATTAGTTGATGCATAAACCAAAATATGGTTACATAAAGTTTTGTGTATCCTTTGTGGTAGTTTGTATAATGGATCTACATTTATTTTCGAAAATTGTGCCTAAAATGATAAATATCTCCGAATTTTTCGTAAACACTCTAAATTTGATATTGTTGTTTGTACTCATTGCGTAGATTTTTTTAATACCTTTCCAACGAGATAAAATCTATAAAATTCCAGGGCACGGATTTTTAGATATGTTATATTAAAGTTTGGTTACCAATTATACCCTTAAAAAATAGGATACATAAGGAATTATAATACAATTTGGCTCATATATTTATTTGTCCTTCCTCTTTGGTTTATTTACGAAAATGTCTATTACCTTATTGCCCTTCCTCTTTGGTTTATTTCCAAAATGTCTAATACTTATTTGCCCTTCTTTTTCGGTTTATTTGAGAAAATGTCTTAAGGAAAAAAGAAAAAAAATTGACTCAAAGGGGCAATGTCGTCATTTCATCGTTGAACCAAATCCAATCTTTTTGTGTTAAATTGAAAAAGGTTTCACCTATTTACCACTCACACTTTTCCTATTACCACTCTCATCAAAATTTTAAAGTGAGTATACTTTTTAATTCTATTTTTTCCTATTTACCATCTATAAAAATCAAATTAAATTTGACTATTACTGTCATCATTCTTATTTGTCTTCTTCTCTATTGTATAAAAAACCATTAAAAAGATATTAACCCTTGAATAGAATTTTGTTTTAGTTAGTACACCAATAAATCGTTTTTTGTAGCGTTTGTCATTTATTGAAAGAGAAATAAACGATGTAATCGGCAAATCAAATAATTTGTAAACCATTATTACGGTCACTCTGTATTCGATCGATTGAGTATATTATTAATTCTAGTATATATAAAGGCCTGTTTACCTGACCAAGAAATCTTAGCAGTTGGTGATGACCCAACCATCAGTGTTTGGGACCCTTCAGCGGAATATCATTAAAATGGTGCCAAGGACGTCTTTGGGCAGCTGAACTTGGAAGCACGAATTCAATTGGTTAGTGAGACCAACTCTTAATACTTTTATAGGATGTGCCGATTTGTTGTCGATCAAAACAGTGAAAACAAAATTCAAAATAATCAATGAATATCCATCTATAATCATACATCCCAAAAATTTACAATAAGGTTTTGACATTGCTCGAACATTACTTTCTTCATCTTCAGAGGCACCCTTTAATACACAATCTACAAATTAGAAGGAGAAAAATTAAAGAAAGGATGACTGAAAGTGGCAGTCGGTGGGTAAAGATGGTGTAGAAGGAGGTGATCGGTGGTGGAGGGGAAGAAAAAATATTGATTTTCAACTTAGGTTCTTTTTATTTCTTTGGTTTAGTTTTTTGGTGGGTATAAACATAAACTCAATAGGCAGTATTTAGGATATATGAGAAATTATATGGGTGGCAAATAAGATAAATGGGAGTGGTAAATAGGAAAAATATGGGTGGCAAATAGGTGAAAAATGTCACGCTTCACATTGACACAAAATCACCATGTATAGAGTCCTCCCTCGCTTCGATCGGTCGGCCTAACTATAGAGATGAAGAAATGGTAGGAGACTAGGAGTACAAGTAAATCAAATTAACAGATTCAGTTCTTGTAAATTGAAATAAAATTTCAGATTCAGATTTCTGGGTAATTTGAACTAATCTGTAAAGGACTCACCATTAGCAAAGTTAGGAATATTAGGATCTACAATAAGAGATGATTCAAAGTTTCACCATTAGCAAAGTTAGGAATATTAGGGCACGTAACAACAACTTTAGGCCAAAATCTTGAGACTCTATCACTAGTGGGAAGACACTTATAGATACATTTCGATATGAAATATAAATTCTAAGTGGAAGTTTACTTTTCCAGAAGCACTTCCAAAACATACTGGAGTTGTCAGGATGCTATCGAAGTTATAGAAAGATTTCATAATTACTCTATCAGTTTTGATTGAGAAAACACCATTTCGCCATCTTATCCATATCCTTACCTGAGTGAGGGATCCTTATAGCTGTGATAGCATTAACTATAATGGGTCAAAAGGAGCATTTAGAGTGTGGCGACGACGCATATAGGCCAAATGGTAACAATGTTTTCTCATATATGAGTATAAGTATCGACTTATAAATCAACAACCTAAAAACCCCACGCCATCTCTCACTCCACATCGAGAGTTGCGCTAACCTTCTCTCCTATTGGTTGGTCAACAAAACCCTCGCTCCTGATGGCTGAAAAAACAAGTTATACCTCCTACATTTCGTGGCCGTTAATTTTTGATCGAATTTATTCAATTTGATGCTCCAGATTTAGCGATAACATTGTGATATCTCTTTATATTCTTACACCGCATTAACATGTTTAAAATAAAATATAAACCGTTGGATTTTCGATTTTAATTAGCTTACAAAAACGATTAGTATTGGAGAAAATTGTGCTGCAGATTTGGTAGATATTTAGAATGTTTCGACAATATTTGGGATTTCAATATTCGTTGGATCTGTATAAAATTCTTAAACTTTTTAAGTTGATTTATTTCCTTACATAGGCAGTTAATATTTGGGAATTTCAATATTCGAGATACTTTAAGGTATTTTTGTTATATATTTTGGATTAAAAATCTAGGAACTTTAAATATTTTGTTGATAGTTTTAGTGATTCTATCATTGGCAGTTGATGCTATGTTTAGCAAGTGTGTGCGCTTATTCAATGCAATTTCGTGGAAATTAAGTTAAAGGGGTAAATATAAACTATGCAGTGCTTTAGGATTTGCACG
This sequence comes from Papaver atlanticum, assembly GCA_023531105.1. Lineage (NCBI taxonomy): Eukaryota > Viridiplantae > Streptophyta > Magnoliopsida > Ranunculales > Papaveraceae > Papaver > Papaver atlanticum. The sequence goes on along the minus strand of JAJJMB010014022.1, from coordinate 4,868,924 downwards.
TTCCATATAAAATACCAGGCAATCATCTTAGAATTGGTGAACAATGAAAATTCAGGAACAAGGTTGGTGGCGCTTTTTGATTACGTTGTATTTTATTTTCAATGATTGGACATCGGTTTTAGGGTTTATAAGACTTCTTAGGATTGCCAATTGAATTGTAGTTTAATTTTCTATTTGAACGGAATCTATGTACGATTTCATAGATATGCAACTGTTTTTATTTATTGATGACGTTTAATGTTCTCTTTGAAAGAAAAGCATATATCACTTTTTTATGTTGAGAAGATCAGCAAGCTATGCAACAGATCAAGAAGCTTAACCAGTGTACAGCTTTTATAGGTCCATTAATTGCTAGAACGAAGTGTGATTATTTTTCAACTGTAGTTTATGTGGAAACGTCTAATGTAAGGATAGGTTCAGAATGAACAAGTTCAATACTAGTTCAACCAAATTAACCACTTTGCTAGGAGCAAGTAAATATCATTGTGATACACGAGGATTGGGCTATAAGGGAATAGATGCTCCAAGTATTAGCAAAGAGGTAAAATTTGTCAAGGCTAGTGATTCTTCTCAACAAAAGGTTTCCACTGATGGCAAAAGTGAAATACCTTCACCGACAGTTAAGGTTCAAAAGAGCAAAGTATATCAACCTCCAAATTCAGCACACACGGCATTCACCGAGGTAAGAACTGTTAGAGCATTGCTCGGTCGAACTTGCAAGCATTTCTATCTCAAGCTTGTTTGTCAAGTTTAGTTGCCAAAACTATAAGTCTTGATTTCTAGTCTACTTATAGCTAAGTCCCGGATTATGATAGTAAGTGAAGTTTAGCTTTAGACTCCACGGCGTTCATCGAATGAAGACGAAGAACTACTATTTCTCGAAATATGTGTTGGTAAGCTTTCTCTTTAGCCAAGTTCATCTTTACTCGTGACGAAAGTCATATTGATTATTTCAATAACTTGAAAATCGCTTTGATGAAAATAGTTTGTGGATAACAACTATCTTAACATCCTCTAAGAAAGTTTCAATGATTGAAATGAGAGTTTAGAACAAGTAACCATGTTTGGATATAAACATAATGTGTTCTCAAATTGTTGTAAAAGTCAAAAACCGGGAACCTAAAGTATGCGTACCCGTACGCGTACTGGCGATTGTTGGAAATCCGGGTATGTATGCGTACCCGTACGCATACTGGCAGAAGTGTCACATCCGTGAATTTTTTCTGTAGTTTGAAAGTAAAAAACAAACTCAATCCAGGTACTTAAATATGCATACCCATTTGCATACTTAAGAAGGTTACTTTCTAAAATCAGTTTGTTCCTGAACTAAAACATTTATATAATAAGGAATGCAATCCTTGCAAACCGTGGCTATAATGTTCACGAATTGATTCGGGTGAATCAAAATCGATTTTGCTTCGATTGTGTCTTGTATACTTCTATGAGATCTAAGCAATTGAACAACTCTCTAACTAGTTCATTTGAGTCATTTGAACTAGTTATGGTAAAGATGAATAAGGTTGATATTAAAGTGCTCATATGGCTAACCATTGGTTAACTATTGTTGAACCTACTAAGTGTGCACATTTAGGGACGGTTACTCAAACCTAAATGAAGGTACATTTCATTTGTGTATAACAAGCTAAGTTCGATCTAACAGTTGAAAGATATTAGCTTGAATCTAATCAGGTTTTCATTTAACGGTGAATATTGAATGCTTTGTTACCAAGGTAACTTAGATTGCAAACACTGATTTGAAATCTATATAAAGGAGAACTCCAGCAACTGGGAAACCTGATCCCCATACCTCCTGTGTGATACTAGTTGTATAAGCTGGAGTCAATTCTCCTTTAACCTTAGGTTTTTCACGAAACCATGTGAAAATACGAGGGTACCCAAATATACCTCAATCTAAAACTTTTCCACCTATAAGTCCTTTATCCGAAAGTGATTGTCTATGGACTGAGTCGAGACAATACAACTAATCGGTTCACACTTCGTGTGATCGTCTATGGATACGAGATCGAGACACTACGACAACAAGATAACTTACGTGATTGACTATGGATACAAGATCGAGACAATACAACAACGAAGTATGATTACTTGATAATAGGTTCGGACTTAACCAAACACAATAGGATTGCTATCAAGTAATTAGGAATTAACGTTTGTGTATTTTACTTCTAATTATTATAAAAACAATTATAATTGTGGAAATAGAAAAGTAAAAGACACAACAAGATTTTGTTAACGAGGAAACCGCAAATGCAAAAAAAACCCGGGACCTTGTCCAGAATTGAATACTCTCAGAATTAAGCTGATATACGAAATCTAAACCAACTTCGTATAGTTGATACCAAGCAACTAAACCTATAGTTCACCTAGTTCACTCAGTATCCCTGCGCCTCCAACTTGTAATAAGTCACGCACTTGGAACAATTCCTTTAGTTCGTATTCTAAACAGTAAAGGAACAACAAATCTGTTCGGTAACAACTCTTTTCAAACAAGTGATATGAGTTTGACAAAAGGCTCTTCCGTTTATCCCAATAAACTCCTTTGTCAGGTTCTTAGATCAATCTATTAACAATCACCAAAGTAATTTTTTAGACTATGCAATCAATACTTTGAATCACAAAGAATTGTATTGATGCCGATCTACTCAACTAATCAATCCAATCTATCAAAAGATAAACCGATTATAGTTGGATCCCCAGCCGATCAAGTTTTGTACACACCAAAGATTATGAACTCAAATAAGAAATCTTCTTTGTCTTCAAATCTTCTTAGATCTTCAATAAACACCTGCACACAAACAACTTGAATCTCTTGTGGTCAATCACACACAGAACGGAGTCTGTTAATGATGGATTATCACAAGATGTCTTTAGGTATACAAACAGTCTAAAGATCCTCGTCGATACTTCGATCTAGTTTGAGTGAATCTTATATCAGAAGAGAAGATTCACAAGCATAAACAAACTATGTGCAATCAAAGTTCAACAACCGTTAGTCAATCAAATCAATCAAAAACTAATAATAAACTGCAATTATCTAGTTTCCAACCAACGGTACTCGTAGAGCTTCCCAATCCCAAAGAAGTCTTTAAAACGAGCGGTCATAAGAGATTTCGCCTAATTAGGGTACTTTCCTCTCCGAATAGACGGCTCCACCAGTAACAACACAATTAGGTAGTTTTGCTAGCTCTGAGGATTAGTTTGCTAGAAATGCAAACTTTAATATTTATAGACCAAGGAAGTTTGGACACCAAGGAATTTCCAAAACCGGAAATATTCTCAACATATGCAATATATTTCCAAATTTGGTTTTCATAATTCCTGGAAATGCTCTGTCCAAATATTGACCGAAATCTCAAGTGAAAATCTCCAATTAGTAAATGCACATTACCAGTTTTTATTTTCTAAAGATATGCATTTAATTGCTGGAAATTAAAAGCATATAAAACTAAAACCTTAATTAAAAGATTCTCAATTTATTTCCATCCGGGATTCTCCTTTAGTTATTAAGGAATATCTTTGAACAATAATATATAAGAATTACTGCACGTGTTCAAAGTATGTTGACATCTTTACTTTGTAAATCCTTTTTCATATTTACAATCATGGAACCGATTTGCCACACTTCCAAACGAGTTTAGAATTGGTTCATCTGATTTCCAAAAACTATGTGATTGATCAAAAACATTCAATCACCATTAATTGGTTTTACGGTTCTACCAAACACAAGTTCGGTTCTACCTCAAAGTGGCTACTAGGATCGGTCACATTAGTTTCCATAAAATGGCTAACTAAGTACCAGGATCGGTTACCACTATTAATGGTACTTACTTGTGATCGGTTGCACAAGTTATAGGATCGGTTGCCAATAACTAAAACTTGTTAACCTACTACAAGGATCGATTACACATCTTATGATTAGTCCTAACCAAGTTCTAGGATCGGTTACCCAATGACTAGGAATGGTCACACCAATTACAAATATCGATCATACTATCTCAGGTGATTACTTAAGATTGGGTTCACTAATAAAAGTCATACCGATACATAAGTCAGGCCTTGTGAATAGTTTTCCCAAGATACGTAAACAAGTTATGAGCGGTTATACTAAACACACATATTGGTAATCCAAAGATTTGCAATGAATAACAATACCAATAAGCCTAGCGATTTCCCTTTCGATTCATAAAACAAGTTTATGAATTGTACTTCCTTTAAACGAATGTAAAACATTGTTTCCTAAGACGAAATCTTAACCCATACCCATACACATAATCACAATAGCATTCATATGATTATGTCGATGTCTGATGTAATTTTGAAGTTGTAGTAAAAATGAGGTTGTCGTTCAATCGGATTTGTTGAGATTAAAGTTTTTTAAAAATACTAAATAAATATATACAAAGATATTTAACAATGGGCGAGAGGTACTGGGACTAAGGATTTAGCCAATCTTCATAACATAAGGTTCACTTATTTATTCTCAACAATTTATAGCTCAAGAAATATAAACATGGACTCAATTTTTTCCAAGGTAGATTCTCAAAACATTGATTGTAAATATTAAGCATGGGACATCAAATCACCTAAGCTAAGCATGACCCATCTAATCAAATGACAACCAATTTAATCAAATCATATTTCAATTAATTTTAGTGCAAAAGTCATAAAAAAGAATAAAACAAATTTACCCATGTATGAAGTTCGGCCTCCTCCGTCGTCCCAGTGTTGGGTTTAGCTCATCATGATGAAAACACGCTCAAAATATTTATTTATATCTCAAATGGTGTTTACAATGGAGAGAAAAAAAAGAAAATGGTGAAAAACAGGAATTTCCGACCACAAAAATCGTCACAAAATGAACGATACAATAGAAGTGTTGTAGCACTGTTCTGCGGTCGCTGGAAAGGAGTTGGGAACTGTCGCAATTAAGCGACAATTTTCAACGACTTTCCTTTACAGGCTTTTGTTCTTCGTGTTCATCATCAGCAGCAGCAGAACACGAGTTTCTGCAACTCGTGATTTCTTCTTCTATGGCTCTCCTCAGCTCCCCAAACTCTCGACACCCCTTCTATGTGATCCTAGGAACCTATTTATACATCATTGCGACATTGATTATCCTCCATTAACTATAAATAATCTTCTTTTACTCGGGTATATTTTTTTCATTTATCATTGTTTTTGATTTTCACGCATCTGCAGCTGTATTTCTTTCCTTGTTTAACACTTACACGCATCTAGCATTCTCACAGAACATTCCAAACTCTCCCAGCACACTCCAGCAACAGCAGAAGCGTGAATATCTTCTCCCTTTGAACGTACTCCCCTGTTTTTCTCCATGACACGATTCAGCCAATTCTGATCCAAACGAACACCCATACCATCTTTCTAGTGTCATATCACGTCTACGCACTAAGTTTCAGGGATTGAATCTCATTAAATCACGTCCAAACATCAGATTGAAATTCTGGCAGTGAAAGGGAATATTTTCCCGCAAAAAATATTTTTTTGAATTTGAAAAGATGACCTCCCCATATCCAGTCCTGGTCTGTGTTTAGTAGCTGCTTGGAAATGGGTTACCCCTTATCCAAAGTGAGAGTCCGAATAGCAAATGTCCTCCCAGGTGCCTTTAACAACTTTTCGAGCCAATTTCGCCGCAAAAGCTTATTTCTCTAAAAATACCTACAAAGACTAAAATAACAAAATAAATACAAAATCGAACACTTACAATTGAGACATATTAGACACAATAATGCGTCTATCAAATACCCCCAAACTTATTATTTGCTAGTCCCGAGCAAATTTAATCTACAAAATAAAATCCTAACTCACTGTCACAGGCATCGCGATTGCACTTAGCGTGTGCAACAAGCCTTTGAACCCCTAGGTGGCCCTAGTGGCCGAGTTATAGTCTCGGGAGGGTTTACCAGAGGTGTACCCACAAAACCTTTACTCCAGACCCTAGCTATCTACGCAAAACCTTGAAATAGCACTAAAGAACCTCCTTGGTTGGCATACTTATTGATTACGGGAGGAAGTACCCTGATGCGAAATTCCAATTGTTGTACACGAGTTTGCACTCAAGCATACTAAAATTCATATATAAGTGACAAAGCTCTACTCAGATAGTTTCACTATGGACATCAATATCCGGAGTCAACAAATCACATGGATAGATTAAGAGATGGATATAGAAAAACATAGATGGTTTTGATGTTGACTAGGTGAACGGTGTTTCTCATATCTGTCTGAAGGCCACTACCAAAATGAACCTATCCTAATGGACTGAAATACTGGTCTGACTAATATCAACACAACTGGCATATACAAGGGAACCAGTGGTCGATAATCCTAATTCTAGATCAACTCATCTGGCATATACAAGGGAACCAGCGGTCGGTTTATTGAACACACATTTATTTATTTAAGAACTAACAACATGATTAGATCTTGGGGATCCAAGCGTATGCTTCTTGTCAGCAGATTACATGGTAATTCCCGTGGATCCTGCATTCCACGCTTGTTTAGGCGACAGAGACAGGAAGAACACACACATATTGCTATCCAAGTGTTAATATTTATTCCGATTGGTTTATTGGTCTGTTTTTTTTTTAGTATCTCAATCACTCTATTACACCCTAGCAGTGGTAACAACTTGAATCGTGAGCCCCACCTAATCACTTAGAGGGACATATTTTTAAAAAATAAATAAAATAAAAACAGAAGTGAAAAGGACTCAACGAGATATGGTGAAACTATCATGTTATTTCTAACACCTGAGCTCTGTGCTTTTATGAATAGACTCTTATAGATGTTTCCATCTACTCAGATTGGTTCCTCAACTCCTAAAACCAAAATGCTTCCATCCACTTAGATTGGTTAGTGCCATCCTTAATAGGCATAAATTTCTAGGCTCTGGAGTTTATTTATTGCAACTAAAAAGCTTTTCCCATACCCCCAAACTTAAATCTAACATTGTCCTCAATGTTCTAAAGATGAAATTAAAAGCATGAACAAGGAGAAACCGTTACCATTTGAAGCAAAAGAGATAAGGAAAGATATTACCGTGTTGCATGAGAATGGGTTACCTCCCAAGAAGTGCTAAGTTTAAAGTCTTCAGCCAGACATTGGAAAGGATTAGTCACCTCAAATCGTATAATACTAGTCGGAATAACTGTGGTCTTCAAAACCAAATAGAGCTTACCAAAGGAAACTGCAATAAACCAAGAAAATGAACAAGACTATCATGCCCTTATCTAGTTTCCTGATTAAGAAATTTATATCTAATTGTTGTTCAGGTTCAGGTTCTATGAAAGGGTCTAAATAAAATATTTTCATTGGTTGCGTTTCTTCATAGGTGGGATCCGAATTATTAGGTCCTAAAGTCTGGAAAAACTCAAATAGGAACTTAGAAGCACACAATAATAACCTAAATAACTGAGGATCCTCTAAGTCAATCAGATTTGACTTACATAATTGACCACAATGAGAGTAGTGGTCATTCTTAAGTAAATGTGTCGATTCTATGAACCTAAAGTACTTAGGCTTAGTCTCAGAACTTAATATTCGACACATTTGAAATATAAACGTTCCCACATTTGGAAGAAAACTATTTGGTGGGAAAACAAAGTCAATCTGGGTATCATAGCCTGGGAAAACCACATCAACCAGAGGATGGGTTTCTAATGACTGAACTTCTTCCTGGACATCATTAGGTTCGGGAAAATGAGTATGAAGGTAATCTTGTAAAATTGTCGAGGCACAAATATCAAGTCCTAAGTGAAGGGACTTTCTGAGAGTTAAAGGTAAGGCACTAGGAAAGTGATAATCACCCCCAAACTTAGAGTTTTCAGTGTCTCTAGATAGACTAGTCACAATCTCCCTAATTTTTAGATCATCAAATTCTTGAAAATGGTCAATTGATTCTTCTAAGTTATTATCAGGTAGTAAATCTTTACTCATCTCTACGGGTCTATCTTCTTCGTCTAAGACTATTGTTTCTAAGTCGCTAGACTCTAAAATAGCATTTTCAGAATAAACCCGTTCCTCTAAACCACTATCGGCTTTGTAATCAAAAGGAAAAACTACATCATCTAAAACGGTGGTATCCCTAATCAAATCCTCGTCCTTTTGAATAGGTAAATAATCATAAAAATTATTTGGATTTGAACTAGAAATAATATCATCATTACAAAGCTCAATTGGATTAATAGTTTCCTGATCACTATGCCTACATATTTCAGATTCTTTATTACTACTATCCTCCTCCTCCTCATCATAATATAATTTCTGACATTCAAGAATTCTTAATCTTTGTTCCAAACTAAGCGGTCTGTGTTTATAATACTTCTCGTAGATCATTAAAGGTGATTCCTCGCTTACCGTTGGAACATCCCAATGTCGTTTCCCTTGCATATATTCACCAAGAGTTATTTGAGATGACGTCTCCTAATAATGAGAATTTCTACGCATATACTCTCGTAACGTCATCTCAGGTGGCGTCTCCTGAAAAGGATTCATCACCCCGAAAATACAAACTACAGAGGAATTCTACACAATCACAAACAAGGCTGACTCGACCAAATCTAACCTATTGAATCTAGCAAACAAAAAGCATGATGGCTCCCTTAGATTGTTTCTATACAAGCTTCTATTCCTCCAAAAGGCAACTAGGTATCGTTTTAGCAAACCTCTCTAGATCGATCCAAATAAAGTGAGTCGAAGAGAAGTAGAGGAAGCTCAGAGGAGCTTTGATACCCCCACCTCTTTGGCAACGTTTCCCGTTAGGGCAGCTCTAGTCGACTCTCAGTAATCTTCCTGAACTTTTGAGTTAAGCTAATAAGATACCCAATACTTTCCTTTGAATGACTTTCATACAAGCTCGTTACCCTATCAGTCTCGTTCTAATCAGTATTTTAAGATTGGGTTCGTGTAGGTTATATGTTCTTAAGGAGGGCAAGAAGAGAACGGTGATGAAATCCGAACCCTTATCTTGTATGGCCTGGCCTTGCCCTTTACTAGGAAATTAAAGTCCGTATTCAAAACCTCAACATATATGCACCTTAAGGAAGACAGTAAACCCGCTGACAGGGGATTCGCGGGTGTTTAGAAGCTTACCTCCCGTACCAGACGGGCGATGAAATGGTTGTAGTCGACTCGGGCCACGACTCCTATGTCATGTACGAACCTGAGGGGCCGAGACGATATCGTAATCGTCGTCCTTCCCTGCAAACAGTTTATATTTAATAACCCTTCCGTAGGATTTTAAAAAATAATTAAACTCCAATGTTTAATGTCCCAAACATTTTAAAAAAAAAAAAGGTTCAAAAAAAAAAAATTACAAAAAAAAATTACTATTTACAATTTCTAAAAAAAAAAAATCTATAAAAAAAAATCTAAAAAATAATAAAATAAGTCCCTCGTCTTCTTTCCGTTCTTTTCGCTTTAAGCTTTAGCTCCAAGTCTTTATGAAATCACCAAACTCTTTGAAACCTTCCTTTTCTTTTCGATCCAAACTCCAAAACCTGTAGCACACAGACAAATACCAAAAGAAACGTAAAAAAGAACAAAGAAAAATAAATCTAAAAAATATAAATCTAAAAACAAATCCCCGGCAACGGCGCCAAAAATTGATCGAATTTTAGATAGTGGTAAGAAATGAGGTTGTCATTCACTCGGATTTGTAGAGATTAAAGTTTTTTAAAAATACTAAATAAATATATACAAAGATATTTAACAATGGGTGAGAGGTATTGGGACTAAGGATTTAGGCAATCTTCATAACATAAGGTTCACTTATTTATTCTCAACAATTTTTAGCTCAAGAAATATAAACATGGACTCTAATTTTGCCAAGGTAGATTCTCAAAATATTGATTGTAAATGTTAAGCATGGTACATCAAATCACCTAAGCTAAGCATGACCCATCTAATCAAATGACAACCAATTTAATCAAATCATATTTCAATTAATTTTAGTGCAAAAGTCATAAAAAAGAATAAAACAAATTTACCCATGTATGAAGTTCGACCTCCTCCGTCGTCCCAGTGTTGGGGTTTAGCTTATCACGATGAAAACACGCTCAAAAGATTTATTTATATCTCAAATGGTGTTTACAATGGAGAGAAAAAAAAAAGAAAATGGTGAAAAACATGAATTTGCGACGCACAAAAATCGTCACAAAATGAACGATACAATAGTAGTGTTGTAGCACTGTTCTGCGGTCGCTGGAAAGGAGTTGGAACTGTCGCAATTAAGCGATAGTTTTCAATGACTTTCCTTTACAGGCTTTTGTTCTTCGTGTTCATCAGCAGCAGCAGTAGAACACGAGTTTCTACAACTCGTGATTTCTTCTTCTCTGGCTCTCCTCAGCTCCCCAAACTCTCGACACCCCTTCTATGTGATCCTAGGAACCTATTTATACATCATTGTGACATTGATTATCCTCCATTAACTACAAATAATCTTCTTTTACTCGGGTATATTTTCTTTTCATTTTTATCATTGATTTTGATTTTCACACATCTGCAGCTGTATTTCTTTCCTTGTTTAACTCTTACACGCATCTAGCATTCTCACAGAACATTCCAAACTCTCCCAGCACACTCCAGCAATAGCAGACGCGTGAATATCTTCTCCCTTTGCACGTACTCCCCTGTTTTGCTCCATGACACGATTCAGCCAATTCTGATCCAAACGAACACCCATACCAGCTTTTTAGTGTCATATCACGTCTACCCACTAAGTTTCAGGGATTGAATCTCATTAAATCACGTCAAAACATTAGATTGAAATTCTGGCAGTGAAAGGGAATATTTTCCCGCAAAAAATATTTTTTTGAATTTGAGATTATGACCTCCCCCTATCCAGTCCCGGTCTGTGTTTAGTAGCTGCTTGGAAATGGGTTACCCCTTATCCAAAGTGAGAGTCCGAATAGCAAATGTCCTCCCAGGTGCCTTTTACAACTTTTCGAGCCAATTTCGCCGCAAAAGTTTATTTCTCTAAAAATACCTACAAAGACATAAATAACAAAATAAATACAAAATCGAACACTAACAATATATACAATTGAGACATATTACACAATAATGCATCTATCAATGTCTTATAAACGAAGTTCAAAAGATAGGCGTTATACTTAGTATTATAATTCCTTAATACTATGTCTAACTAGAGTATAATCATTCACATCTTCGCTGTTATGTTTTCAATATAGCACGACTTGAAAGATACGTTAGGAATGAAACAGTTCAAGTCAAAATATTACTAACCTAAAGAGGAAGGATGATGTCGTCGTTGTAGTTCTTTACTTCTTCACATTCTTCGAGTAATACTTGTATGTCTCATATTCTAATAACTTTCTAGCTAACCTATACGAAGTTGACTCTAGTAAATAATCAAGCGACTCTTTAAATAAGTTTTGGTTCACTAAAATATGACAACCAACCTTGACATACCAACGCTTGGTGGGTTCAACCGAGCAGTGCTCTAACACCCTGTAGGTTAACGACTTAAATACTTCATTGGGATTATGAAGCCAGATCCAACTATTTTCTCTGTAGTTGCGTGATATGATCTTGTCGTTTTCAATCGTGATTGAGTACAATAGTAAGATTGGCTTGAGATTTATATCTCCGATAGGAAAGATTGAAAAGTAGTCACAAACACCTTCGTTTCATCGTTTATGATTCCACAATATCTTGTTTCGTTAATTGATTAAGATTATTGTGAAGTGATTGATAATACTAGGATGTTCTTCGGGAATATAAGTATGGGTTATCGATTGGTTCCTGTTCACCTTGATTTATCAAAAGACGTAAAAAAAACTCGTAGGTATATCTGTGGGAGACAGATTGATCTATTCAATAGACTTTTATATGTGATACAGATTTGTTTATCAAGTCATCGACTTTGGGTCGTACAAACTCTTAGTTGTGGGTGATATCAGCTAAGGGAATCAAGTGCGTAGTATCCTGCTGGGATCAAAGACGTAAGGAACGCGACTGTACCTTGAATCAGTGTGAGATTGATTAGGGTTCAACTACATTCCAGTTCGAAGTTCATTGATAGTAGGCTAGTGTCTATAGCGGATTAATACAGTATGGTGTTAAAATCTGGACTAGGTCCCGGGGTTTTTATTCATTTGCGGTTTTCCTCATTAACAAAATTCTGGTGTCTGTGTTATTTCTTTTCCGCATTATATTTTGTTATATAATTGAAATATCACAGGTTGTGCATTGAATCGATCAATTGGGAAATCCAACCTTTGGTTGTTGATTGAAATTGATTGATCCCTGAACATTGGTTTTTAGTGTCGTTCAAGTTATTTCTCTTATATTCAATCGGGATCGTAAATTCTTATTTGCTGATTGCAGATTGAATTGAGAGATAGAGATATAAAACTCTTTGATATACTTTTCTCTAGATTGAGTCTGACTTTTTAGTCGATTCTCTTGAAAGTATATTGGAGTTTGTCTATTCAGATTGCCAAACGAAATATTGGGTGTGGTTGTTGTACCTCCGCTTTTTCAATTGGTATCAGAGCGGGCAAACACGCTAAAGACCTCATAAGTCTGTGTTTATAACAATCTGATTATTATGGACGAGTCTATCTCTAATAACGTACCAGGTCAGAAATTACCAGATGATTTTCAAAGATAAAATTCACCTGAGATAACTATCACATCTAAGTCAATATCTAAACATTCTCTGAATGTAGAAACTGTTGATTGGGAAACATGCCTATAAGAACAGTTGGATGAACTTTCTGATGAAGGATATTCAGATATTGATAGAGATGTTGATGAGGAAGTCTCAGAGTATGTTAAGTTTTTGGATTCATTGAAAATGAAGAAGATTACAACTTCTCATGTCACACCTCTTCTGACTCCTCTCTGTCGAGAAAACAAGAATTTGAAAAGGATTTACAGAGGTCTTTATGGTTGGAATCGCTCTTGCGAATTAATCCTCAAAGATACCGAGGAAAACCTGAGTAGAAAGTCACTTGAATGTGATCATGTTTATCAAAAATACTTCTTCTTAGAAGAGAAACTTGCATAAATTGAAGAAAGGATTAACTCCCAGCAAGCAAGTTTTGATGACAGAGAAGGCGCGTATCTCGCTCGAGAAAAACGCCTTGAGGCTGATTTAGCTGTTGCACTTCATAAAATCAAGATATTGGAAGATGACTTGAAAAAGTTCAATACTAGTTCAAGCAATTAACCACTATGCTAGGAGCAAGTAAAAATCATCGTGATACATGAGGATTGGGCTAAAAGGGAATAGATGCTCCAAGTACTAACAAAGAGGTAAAAAAATTTCAAGGCTAGTGATTCTTCTCAACAAAAGGTTTCCACTGATGGCAAAAGTGAAACACATCCACCGGAAGTTAAGGTTCAAAAGAGAAAAGTATATCAACCTCCAAAGTTAGCACACACGGATCGAGGTAAGAACATTCCTTATGTTTGCCACTATTGCGGAAATAAAGGTCACCTGGAAAGGAGATGTCGTTTCCGTATAAGGAATGAGAAACTTCATGATGTTCTTGTTTGGGCATCACAATAAGTTGTGAAACCAAGATCATATGTTAAGACTAATCCCCTTAACGTTACAGGTTATAACTGTCCAACCTTCAGGCAAAGGAATCAGTGATGTGATAAACCTTGATTTGCCTATAAACGTCATACGAATCCTTTTCACAATCGTAAAGGTTACCAAAAGGATAACTTCGTAAAGAGAAGACAAGATCCGATGCTCCCAATTAGAGAAAGACTAACTTGCAAAAGAATAGTCAATCCAATTCTCTTTCGAGAAATCTAGAAGAGAGTAATGGGAAGAAGGTTCATATTTTTCCTAAACGCACTCAGAAGTGGGTACCAAAGAAAGCCTTTGATACTTTGAGTGTGAAAAGGAATGATCTCCCAGAAAATTCCATAACTGTGGAGAAGACAATATCCACGATGTTGGAACTTACGAAGTTCTTTGGAAAGATGGGTTTGGATGTGAAAGGTTCTAAAACAGATTTCTTTCATGATAATCCAAAAATGAAACAGAATATGCCAAAAAATATAGATGGTGAAAATTCCATAGTTACGGAAAAGTATGTTTCAGTCACTTGTGGTGAGCAAAACATTGTTCACCTCAACACAACTTGATTGTGTTGTAAGTGCATCCTCACCAAGGAATGCCCTGTTATGTATACAGTGAGGGAAGCACGAGAATTGGGGCACACAGATTATGTTTGGAAAGGCTGTAGAATTCAATTGGATTCATCTAAAAAGGTATGTCTATAAACTTGAGCAAGATTTTTGTTTTTATTTACTTGCTTAGAGTTCTTATAATGATCCACGTACCTTTCTTATCGTTCATTTCTACCTAACTTGATCTGTGTTTAAGGTTTGAAAATAGTAGTTCGGGATGTTTGGGCTTCATGGTACACATACCAGGTATGCATACCATTATTTAAAATCAAAATCCATGTGTTTTAGTACACATACCCGTTTTCATACTGCTCCAGGTCACGAAAATTCTTTTGCAAACCCGTATGCATAATGGCCTATAGATATCGATATTCGGTAAACTTGTTTTGGCCGTAACGTCTCGTCCGAACTCAGAATGACCTCATTCTTTTTGCATTCTATTCCTCTTTGAATTCTCTTCAAATTGGAGATGAGAATTCTTGAATTTGGATGAGTTAAGATTGGTATTTGTCCCGTATCTTGTTTTTGAGTGTTTTGCTCTGTTTCTTCGCACTTGTTCCACTTCTCTTGGACTTGGGCACTTGGATTTTTAGAGTAATTCTCTTCTAAGCTCATTTGTATCTTTTAAAAGAATGTTGTTGGTGAATCACAAAGAAGGAAGTTCAAGGATGGGAAATAGTACGCATTGCTATGGGATTCTTGAATGTTCACAGTCATCTTATGTGAACTATGGTGCATGGTCGTTAATGACTTTGTATGTTCTTCTTTGTTAAGAAAATCTTTTTATACGCCTTTGGTAGCTATTCTTGGTGTAAATCTGTGCGAAAAAAGAATGATTCTACCTTCAAAGGGCAAATGGTTTTGCAGTATTAATCTTTATGGTTTTATATATTGCAAATTGTTATGGGATATGTTGTTTATGTCCGTGAACCTTGACTGTCCCATACTTGTTCAAAAGTTAACTCTATTATATGCCGATATGAAAGTATTGATAAAAGATATAATGAACTTTTGACTACAAAAGTTAGGCTTTTTATGTCATTATGCAAATATTGATGGAAGAAAGGAAGAGCTTTTGTTTTCAAAGATTAAGTCTATTATATGTCATTGTGAAAATAGTGATGAAAAATAGAATGAATCTTTGATTAATCTGCAGAATTGGTCTTTCCCTGATCCACATCTTTGTGTATGTACTGTGTTGCTCCGTAAGTTCTCTTATGTTGAGCATGGCCAATTGAATTGATCATTTTCCTTGTGGTTAATTCAATTGAGATTTTTGGATAATAATTCGTGTTTCATGTAATTTGTTAATGTCAAAAGAAATCCTTCTTTTCTTTTAAAAGTAAGGTCGCTCTTGTTGTTCTTTCGGGAATGATATTTTATGGGGGGGAGTTCTTATTTGAACTTGTGCTTAATTGCCAAATCTTTGTGGGGAGTGCGGCTGTGGAATATTATAGGGTTATCTTGTATCTTTATAAACTCCTTGATGAATGCATTTAGTTTCGGCTATATGATTGCATCTAAAAAAGTTGATATGTGCTTTTCTTTTGTTCATGAAGTATCTCTATGGAAATTTCATTAGGATCCCACTAATTTTCGTTACTTTGCCAATTTTATTGACAAAAAGGGGGAGAATTAATGTGTAGTTCACATTACAAATACATATGGTTTTCGGATCATTATGTAAGGGGAAGTTGTTTTCATGTGAGATGAAGTATTGACTAAAGGGGAGTGATACATTTCACCATAGTATTATTGTCAAAGTTGTGATACAATTGAACTTTGATGCTGTGTAATAATACTATGACACTATATAACAATGATTGAGAGCTACTGTTTTCTCATTGTTATATCTACAGATCATCAACAACAATGATGCGGAGCTGAACACATTTGGAATCATTGGAGTACTTGGAAGTGATGAAGATTTCGAGTAATGTTGAAGAACCAAGGAGATCAAGCATTTGGATGAGAAGCTACAAATTTTATTTATTTTGTAATCCATATGTATTGATAGTTTTGTCACTAAAATTGACAAAGGGGGAGATTGTTAGAGCATTGCTCGGTCGAACTCGCAAGTGTTTCTATCTCAAGCTTGTTTTTCAAGTTTAGTTTCCAAAACTATAAGTCTTGATTTCTAGTCTACTTATAGCTAAGTCTCGGATTAGTATAGTAAGTGTATTTGAGCTTTAGACTGCACGACGTTCTTCGAATGAATACGAAGAACTACTCAAGGGAACTTGTGGAACTTCATCAACCAAAAGGTATGTGGAGACTTGAACTTATCTATCACTTAAAAGTCTATCTATTCTATCTCCTATTTTGAGACAAAAGTCGTATTGCTATATAGACTTCAATTATAGACATTTGTTATTTCGAGCAGAGTTTATCTCGTATCTATTTCTCGAAATATGTGTTAGTAAGCTTTCGCTTTAGCCAAGTTCATCTTTACTCGTGACGAAAGTCATACTGATTATTTCAATAACTTGAAAATCGCTTTGATGAAAATAGTTTTTGGATAACAACTATTTTAACATCCTTTAAGAAAGTTTCAATGATTGAAATGAGAGTTTAGAACAAGTAACCATGTTTGGATATAAACATAGTGTGTTCTCACATTTGTGTAAAAGTCCAAAACCGGGAACCTAAAGTATCTGTACCCGTACGCGTACTGGTGGTTTTTGGAAATCCGGGTAAGTATGAGTACCCGTATTCATACTGGAGGAAGTGTCACATCCTTGAATTTCCGCTGGAGTTTGAAAGTAAAAAAAAAATCAATCCGGGTACTTAAGTATGCGTACCCGTTTGCATACTTAAGAAGGTTACTTTCTAAAATCGGTTTGTTCATGAACTAAAACATTTATATAATAAGGAATGCAATCTTTGCAAACCGTGGATATAATGTTCATGAATTGATTCGAGTGAATCAAAATCGATTTTGCTTCGATTGTGTCTTGTATACTTCTATGAGATCTAAGCAATTGAACAACTCTCTAACTAATTCATTTGAGTCATTTGAACTAGTTATGGTAAAGATGAATAAGGTTGATATGAAAGTGCTCATATGGCTAACCATTGGTTAACTATTGTTGAACCGACTAAGTGCACACGTTTAGGTACGATTGTATAAGATAGAGTCGTTTCTCCTTTAACTTTAGGTTTTTCACGAAACCCTGTTGGTTAACGACTTAAAGGATTCATTAGGATTGTGAGCCAGACCCAGCTATTTTCTCTGTAGTTGCGTGATCTGATCTTGCTGTTTTATATCGTGATTTAGTAGAATCGTAAGATTGGTTTGGGATTTATATCTCCGATAGGCAAGATTGAAAAGTAGTCACAAACAACTTCATCTCATCGATTGTGATTCCACAATATCTTGTTTCGTTAATCGATTAAGATAATTGTGAGGTGATTGATAATACTAGGCTGTTCTTTGGGAATATAAGTTCGGGTTATCGATTGGTTCCTGTTTACCTTGATTTATCCAAAGACGGAACAAAAACTCGTAGGTATATCTGTGGGAGACAGATGTATCTATTCAATAGACTGTTCTGTGTGATACAGATTTATTTATCAAGTCTTCGACTTTGGGTCGTACAAACTCTTTGTTGTGGGTGAGATCAGCTAAGGGAATCAAGTGCGTAGTATCCTGCTGGGATCAAAGACGTAAGGAACGCGATTGTACCTTGAATCAGTGTGAGATTGATTAGGGTTCAACTACATTTCAGTCCAAATTTCATTGGTAGTAGGCTAGTGTCTGTAGCTGCTTAATACAGTATGGTGTTTAAATTTGGACTAGGTCTCGAGGTTTTTCTGCATTTGCGGTTTTCCTCGTTAACAAAATTATGGTGTCTGTGTTTTTTCTTTTCCGCATTATATTTTGTTATATAATTGAAATATCACAGGTTGTGCGTTGAATCGATCAATTGGGAAATACAACCTTTGGTTGTTGATTGAAACTGATTAATCCTTGAACATTGTCCTTTGGTACCGTTCAAGTTATTTCTCTTATATTTAATCGGGCTTGCAAATTCCTGTTTGCTGATTGTAGATTGAATTGAGAGATAGAGATATAAAACTCTTTGATATAGTTTTCTCTAGATTGATTCTGGCTGTCTAGTTTATTCTCTTGAAAGTATATTGGAGTTTGTCTATTCAGATTGCCAAACGAAATATTGGGTGTGGTTGTTGTACCCTCACTTTTTCAAGAACATTCCTTATGTTTGCCACTATTGCGGAAATAAAGGTCACCTGAAAAGGAGATGTCGTTTCCGTATAAGGAATGAGAAACTTCATGATGTTTTTGTTTTGGCATCACAAGAAGTTGTGAAACCAATATCATATGTTAAGACTAATCCCCTTAACGTTACAGGTTGTAACTGTCCAACCTTTAGGGAAAGGAATCAGTGTTGTGATAAACCTATATTTTCCTATAAACGTCATACGAATCCTTTTCACAATCGTAATGGTTATCAAAAGGATAACTTTGTAAAGACGAAGACAAGATCCGATGCTCCCAGGTTGAGAAAGACTAACTTGCAAAAGAATAGTCAATCCAATTCTCTTCCGAGAATTCTAGAAGAGAGTAATGGGAAGAAGGTTTTGGTTGTTCCTAAACGCACTCAAAAGTGGATACACAAAGAAAGTCAATGATGTTTTGAGTGTGAAAATGAATGATCTCCCAGAAAATTCCATGACTATGGAAAAGGCAGTATCCATGATGTTTGAAATTAAAAAGTTCTTTGGAAAGATGGATTTGGTTGTGAGAAGGTTCTAAAATCTCTTTCATGATAATCCAAAAGTCACTTGCGGTGGGCAAGACATTGTTCACCTCAACACAACTTGATTGTGTTGTAAGTGCGTCCTCACCAAGGAATTCCCTGCTATGTATACGGTGAGGGAAACACGAGAATTGGGGCGTACATGTTGCGTTAGGTACGATTTTGAATCTTTGGTAAGGATGTAGAATTCAACTGGATTCTTCTAAAAGGTATGTTTATAAACTTGAGCAAGATTTGTGTTTTTATCATTTTCTTAGAGTACTTATAATGATTCATGTACCTTGCGTACGTTCATTTCTACCTAACTTGATATTTGTTTAAGGTTCTTAAATGTTTAGGTTTGAAAATAGCAGTTCAGGATGTTTGGACTTTATGGTACACATACCAGGTATGCATACCATCATTTAAAATCAAAATCCAGGTGTTTTAGTACGCATACCCATTTGCATACTGCTCCAGGTCACGAAAATTCATTTGCAAACCCGTACGCATACTTGCCTGTAGATGTCGATTTTCGGTAAATTTATTTTGGACGTAACTTCTTCGTCCAAACTCGGAATGACCTCATTCTTTTTGAATTCTCTTCCTTTTTGAATCCTATTCAAATTGGAGATGAGAATCCCTGAATTTGGATGAGTAAAGATTGGTATTTGTCATGTCTCTTGTTTTTGAGTGTTTTGTTCCGTTTCGTCGCACTTGTTCCACTTCTCTTGGACTTGGGCACTTGGATTATTGGAGTACTACTCATCTAAGCTCATTTGTAGATTTTACAAGAATGTTGTTGGTGAATCACAAAGAAGGAAGTTCAAGAATGGGCAGTAGTACGCATTGTTATGGGATTCTTGAATGTTCACAATCATCTTATGTGAACTATGGTGCATGGTCGTTAATGAATTTTTATGTTCTTCTTTGTTAAGAAAATCTTTTTATACGCCTTTGGTATCTATTCTTGGTATAAATCCGTGCGAAAAAAGATTGATTCTACCTTCTAAGGGCAAACATTGATTTTTGCAGTATTAATCTTTATGGTTTTATATATTGCAAATTGTTATGGGATATGTTGTTTACGTCCGTGAACCTTGACTGTCCCATATTTGCTCAAAAGTTAACTCTATTATATATCGGTATGAAAGTATTGATAAAAGATAGAATGAAATTTTGACAAACAAAAGTTAAGCCTATTATGTCTTTATGCAAATATTGATGGAAGATAGGATGAACTTTTGTTTACAAAGATTAAGTCTATTGTATGTCTTTATGCAAATAGTGATAAAAAATAGAATAAATCTTTGAATATTCTGCAGTATTGGTCTTTCCCTGATCCACATCTTTTTGTAAATACTGTGCGGCTCCGTAAACTTTCTTATGTGAGCATTTCCGATTAAATTAATCATGGGTTCACTTGTGGTTAATTTAATTGAGTATTTTGGATACAAAATTCATGTTTCATGAGATTTGTTAATGTCCAAATAAATCCTTATTTTCTTGTAAAACTAAGGTCGCTCTTGTTGTTCCTTTTGGAATGACATTTTATGGGGGAGAGTTCTTAATTGAACTTGTGCTTAATTGCCAAATCTTTGTGGGGAGTGCGGCTGTGGAATATTATAGGGGTTATCTTGTATCTTTATAAACTCCTTGATGAATGCATTTAGTTTCGGCTATATGATTGCATCTAAAAAAGTTGATATGTGCTTCTCTTTTGGTCATGAAGTGTCTCTATGGAAATTTCATTAGGATACCACTAATTTTCGTACCTTTGCCAATTTTGTTGACAAAAAGGGGGAGAATTAATGTGTAGTTCACACTACAAATACATATGGTTTACGGATCATTATGTAAGGGGGAGTGGTTTTCATGTGAGATGAAGTATTGACTAAGGGGGAGTGATACATATCACCATAGTATTGTTGTCAAAGTTGTGATACAATTGAACTTTGATGCTGTGTGATAATACTATGACACTGTATAACAATGATTGAGAGCTACTGTTTTCTCATTGTTATAGCTACGGATCTTCAACAATAATGATGCGGAGTTGAACACATTTGGAATCATTGGAGTACTTGGAAGTGACGAAGATTTCAAGTAATGTTGAAGAACCAAGGAGATCAAGCATTTGGATGAGAAGCTACAAAGTTTATTTATTTTGTATTCCATATGTATTGATAGTTTTGTCACTAAAATTGACAAAGGGGGAGATTTTTAGAACACTGCTCGATCGAACTCGCAAGCGTTGCTATCTCAAGCTTGTTTGTCAAGTTTAGTTTCCAAAACTATAAGTCTTGATTTCTAGTCTACTTATAGCTAAGTCTCGGATTAGGATAGTATGTGTAGTTGAGTTTTAGACTCCACGGCGTTCATCGAAAGAAGATGAAGTACTACTCAAGGGAACTTGTGTAACTTCATCAACAAAAGGTATGTGGAGACTTGAACTTTTCTATCACTCAAAAGTCTATTTATTTTATCTCCTATTTTGAGACAAAAGTCATATTACTATATAGACTTCAATTATACACATTTGCTATTTTGAGCTTAGTTTAACTCACTTATCTATTTCTCGAAATATGTGTTGGTAAACTTTCGCTTTAACCAAGTTCATCTTTACTCTTGATGATTGTCATGTTGATTATTTCAATAACTTGAAAATCGCTTTGATGCTAATAGTTAACGGATAATAACTATTGTCATCCTGTAAGAAAGTTTCAATGATTGAAATGAGAGTATAGAACAAGTAACCATGTTTGGATATAAGCATAGTGTGTATTCACATTTGTGTATAAATCCAAAACCGGGAACCTAAGTATGCGTACTGATTGGTTGTTGGAAGTCCAGAATCTAAGTATGCGTACCCGTACGCGTATTGGTGGAAGTTTAGGTTCCTTGAATTTCTGCTGGAGTTTGGAATGTGAAATGGTATGTGTACTGATAGACGCATTATTGTGTCTAATATGTCTCAATTGTATATATTGTTAGTGTTCGATTTTGTATTTATTTTGTTATTTTATGTCTTTGTAGGTATTTTTAGAGAAATAAGCTCTTGCGGCGAAATTGGCTCGAAAAGTGGTGTTTTACACCCCAGGATAGAGTACTAAAGGCACCCCAGAAATGCACCGGAAGAACCCCAAAAATGTGTCGGAGGAACCCCGGAAAAATTACTATCTACGCCCAAAAATTACTATTTGCACCCCATAAGACAAGTGCTAAAGGGGCACCCGTGCAGGATTAGGGGGAGGAAATCTTCTTCTCAAATTCAAAAAATAAATTTTGGCGGGAATACCATTTTTTTTCTGGCAGAATTTCGATCAGATGTTTGGACGTGATTTAGTTAGATTCAATCCCTGAACTTAGTGGGTAGACGTGATATGACTATAGAAAGTTGGTATGGGTGTTCGTTTGGATCAGAATTGGCTTAATAACGTATTTCAATCCAAAACAATGGACACAAGTTTTCGTGGGTTCAAGTGAATTTGACACGAATTTGAGGCGTGTAATGCATGAGTTTCGAGTGTGTTGCACTACAGATATGCGTGAAGAAGATAAACAAGGAAGGTTGACAGCTGAGAAATAGTGGAAGATCAAAAAATGGAAATTTTAGCCGTGGAGAATAATATTGATAAAAAAGATTTTTTGAAGTTATGGAGGAGATTCAATGCATCTTTCGGGTATAAATAGATTACCCAGGTCATATAGAAGGGGTGTCGAGAGTTTGGGGGGCTGAGAAGGCTGGAGGAGGTGAGAATCAGAGATTTACAGGCTCCGCTGCTGCTGCTGCAGAACTGAAGAACACGAAGAACATAAGACACGCGTGAAACAGTCGCAGACGAGTATCGTTCTTCAACAGCATACCACATTTATCATTTATAAACAACACCTGATTGTAACGGTGACTTCTGTCGTTTATAAACAACACCTGATTGTAACGGTAACTTCTGTCGTTTATAAACATCACCTGATTGCAAATTCGCTGTATTATTATTCTCCTTCAATAAAAACACCTTTTGAGCCATGTTTCTATCTTTTGAGCATGTTTTCACCATGAAGAGTTAAACCCCAACACTGGGACGACGGAGGAGGCTGAACTTCATACGTGGGTAAATTTATTTTATTCTTTTTTATGACTTTTGCACTAATATTAATTGAAATATGATTTGATTTAATTAGTTGTCATTTGATTAGATGGGTCATGCTTAGCTTAGGTGATTTGATGTCCCATGCTTAACATTTACATCTAATATTTTGAGAATCTACCTTGGCAAAAATAGAGTCCATGTTTATATTTCTTGAGCTAAAATTGTTGAGAATAAATAAGTGAACCTTATGTTATGAAGATTGGCTAAATCCTTAGTCCCAGTACCTCTTGCACCAATTGTAATATTATTATATATTTTTATTAAATTTAAAAACTCGAATCTTCACAAGTCTTAGAGTTCGAATCATATTTACCACTAATACAACAAAGTTGAAATCACATCATGTACCTGTAAGTGTACTGGCGTAACCAAAATCGGTCCGGCTACTTAGGTATGCGTACCCGTTTGCATACTTAAGTAGGTTACTTACTAAAATCCGTTTGTTCATGAACTAAAACATTTATATAATAAGGAATGCAATCTTTTGCAAACCGTGGCTATAATGTTCATAAATTGATTCGAGTGAATCAAAATCGATTTTGCTTCAATTGTGTATTGTATACTTCTATGAGATCTAAGGTTTTGAACAACTCTCTAACTAGTTTCATTTGAGTCATTTGAACTAGTTATGGTGAAGATGAATAAGGTTAATATGAAAGTGCTCATATGGCTAACCATTGGTTAACTATTGTTGAACCGACAAAGTGTACATGTTTAGGTACGGTTACCCAAACCTAAATGAAGTTACATTTCATTTGTGTATAACAAGCTAAGTTCGATCTAACGGTTGAAAGATATTAGCTTGAATCTAATCAGGTTTTCATCTAACGGTGAATATGGAATGCTTTGATACCAAGGTAACTTAGATTGCAAACTGTGATTTGAAGACTATATAAAGGAGAACTCTAGCAACTGGGAAATCTAATCCCCACACCTCCTGTGTGATACTAGTTGCATAAGTTAGAGTCGATTCTCCTTTAACCTTAGGTTTTTCATGAAACCCTGTAAGTTAACGACTTAAAGACTTCATTGGGATTATGAAGCCAGACCCAACTATTTATCTGTAGTTACGTGTTCTAATCTTGCTGTTTTCTGTCGTGATTGAGTAATATCTTCTTTAAGATTTGCTCGAGATTTTATCTCCGATAGGAAAGATAGAAAAGTAGTCACAAACAACCTTTGTCTCATCGTTGGTGATTCCACAATATCTTGTTTCGTTAATCGATTAAGATTATTGTGAGGTGATTGATAATACTAGGCTGTTCTTCGGGAATATAAGTATGGTTTATCAATTGGTTCCTGTTCACCTTGATTTATCAAAAGACGGAACAAAACTCGTAGGTATTTCTGTGGGAGACAGATTTATCTATTCCAATAGACTTTTCTATGTGAGACAGATTTATCTATCAAGTCTTCTGTTAGAGCACTGCTCGGTCGAACTCGCATGCATTGCTATCTCAAGCATGTTTGTCAATGTTAGTGATCAAAACTATAAGTCTTGATTTCTAGCCTACTTATAGATGTCTTGGACTAGGACATAGATTATGTAGTTGAGCTTAGTTTTCACGGCGTTCATCATTTGAAGACGAAGAACTACTAAGGGGAGCTTGTGGAACCTCATCGACAAAAGGTATGTGGAGACTTGAACTCATTTATCACTTGGGAAGTCTATTTCTCTTTATCTCCTATATTGAGACATAAGTCGTATTACGATATAGTTTTCTATATACATATTTGGGATTTCGAGCTGAGTTTATCTCGCTTACATATTTCTCGAAATATGTGTTGGCAAGCTTTCGCTTTGACCAAGTTCATCTTATATCATGAGAAAATTGCCGAGTAACATCTTACATGATTCGTGTGATACAATCATTTGGTGTAAGACTTAGAATATTTCGATAATGATTATTTCAATATCTTGAAAATTGGTTTGATGCTAATAGTGTGTGAAAACGGCTATTGTCATCCTATAAGAATGTTACAATGATTGAAATATAGAGCTTAGAATCATGTAACCATCTTTGGATATAGGCATATAGTGTGTCGCACATTTGTGTATAAGTCCAAAACCGGGAACCAAATGTATACATACTTGTGTGTGTACTAATTGGTTGATGGAGACTGGCTAAGTATACGTACCCGTACGCATACTGGCGGAAGTTCACGTCCGTAAATTTATGCTAAGTTTGGAAATCAAAACTAACTCAAACCAGTTACCAAAGTATGTGTACCCGTACACATACTGGCGGAAAGTTCACGTCCGTGAATTTCTGCTGAGTTTGAAAACCAAAACAAACTCAAATCCGGTTACCTAAGTACGCATACCCGTACGCATACTTAAGTGGTTATTTTCTAAAATCGGTTGTGTACATGAACCTAAACATTTATAAAATAAGGAATGCAATCTTTGCAAACTGTGGCTATAATGTTCATGTATTGATTTAAGTGAATCAAACCGATTTTGCTTCAATTGTGTTCTTGTATACTTCTATGAGAATATAGAAATTGAACGGCTCTTTAACTAGTTTCATTTGAGTCATTTGAACTAGTTATGGTTAAGATGAATAAGGTTGATATGAGAGTAATCATATGGCTAACCTCGATTAACTATTTGTGAACCAACATGGTGTACACGTTTAGGTACGGTTACATAAACCAAAATGAGGGTACATTTCATTTGTGTGTAACAAGCTAAGTTCGATCTAACGGTTGAAAGATATTAGCTTGGTTGAATCAGGTTCTTCATCTAACGGGTGAATATTGAATGCTTTGTTACCAAGGTTACTTAGATTGCAAACCCTGATTTGAAAACTATATAAAGGAGAACTCTAGCAACTGGGAAACCTAATCCACACACCTCCCGTGTGTTACTAGTTGCATAACTAGAGTCGATTCTTCTTTAACCTTAGGTTTCTAATCGAAACCTTGTAGGTTAACGACTTCAAAGACTTCATTAGGATTGTGAAGCCAGACCCAACTATTCTCTTGTAGTTGCGTGTTCTGATCTTGCCCGATTCTATCGTATTGACTCGAGATTAATTTCTCCGATAGGCAAGATAAAAGTAATCACAAACATCTTCGTCTCATCGTTTGTGATTCCACAATATCTTGTTTCGCTAGTCGATTAAGATTATTGTGAGGTGATTGATAATACTAGGCTGTTCTTCGGGAATATAAGACCGGTTTATCAATTGGTTCCTGTTCACCTTGATTTATCAAAAGACGGAACGAAAAATCTTGGGTATTTCTGTGGGAGACAGATTTATTCAATCCTATAGACTTTTCTGTGTGAGACAGATTTTTTTTATCAAGTCTTCGACTTTGGGTCGTATCAACTCTTGGTTGTATGTTAGATCAGCTAAGGGAATCAAGTGCGTAGTATCCTGTTGAGATCAGAGACGTAAGGAGCGCAACTGTACCTTGAATCAGTGTGAGATTTATTAGGGTTCAACTACAGTCCAGTCTGAAGTTAATTGGTAGTAGGCTAGTGTCTGTAGAGGCTTAATACAGTGTGGTGTTCAATCTGGACTAGGTCCCGGAGTTTTTCTGCATTTGCGGTTTCCTCGTTAACAAAATTCTGGTATATGTGTTATTTCTTTTCCGCATTATATTTTGTTATATAATTGAAATATCACAGGTTGTGCGTTTAGATCAATCAATTAGAATATCCAACCTTTGGTTGTTGATTTACATTGATTGACACTTGAATATTGGTCTTTGGTACCGTTAAAGTTGTTTCACATAATAATCAGGCTCATGGATTTCTATCTCTTTAATTTACTGATTACATTGTGAAACAGAGATATTAAAACTCTTTGATATACTTTTGTCTAGATTTAGTCTGACTATCTAATTGATTCTCTAGAAAGTGTATTGGAGTAAGTCCTCTCAGATTGCCAAACGAATTATTGGGTGTGGTTGTTGTACCCCCGCATTTTCATCTTCGACTTTGGGTCGTAGCAACTCTTAGTTGTGGGTGAGATCATCTAAGGGAATCAAGTGCGTAGTATCCTGCTGAGATCAGATACGTAAGGAGCGCAACTGTACCTTGAATCAGTGTGAGATTGATTAGGGTTCAACTATATTCCAGTTCGAAGTTCATTGGTAGTAGGCTAGTGTCTGTAGCGGCTTAATACAATGTGGTGTTCAAAGCTGGACTAGGTCCCGGGGGCTTTCTGCATTTGCAGTTTTCCTTGTTAACAAAATTATGGTGTTTGTGTTATTTCTTTTCCGCATTATATTTTGTTATATAATTGAAATATCACAAGTTGTGCATTGAATCGATCAATTGAGAAATCCAACCTTTGGTTTTTGCTAGAAATTGATTGATCCTTTAACATTGGTCTTTGGTACCGTTTAAGTTACTTCTCTTATATTCAATCGGGCTCGCAAATTCCTATTTGCTGATTGCAGATTGAATTGAGAGATAGAGATATAAAACTCTTTGATATACTTTTCTCTAGATTGATTCTGACTGTCTAGTTAATTCTCTTGAAAGTATATTGGAGTTTGTCTATTCAGATTGCCAAACGAAATATTGGGTGTGGTTGTTGTACCCCCGCTTTTTCAGTGTGTGTACCAATGAAGACACCAACTCATGGAGGTAATAGATACTTTATTTTATTTATTGATGCCTTTACTCGAATGACTTTGTTGTACTTCATGAGGCAAAAATATGATGTGTTTGGTATTTTTAAGAAGTTTAAATGTCTTGTTGAAAAACAAAGTGGCCATTACATCAAGGTTTTGCGAAGTGATAGAGGCAAAGAATACAACAACAAGAACTTTGATAAATTTTGTGAAGATAAAGGCTTGGAAAGGAAATTAACCGTTGGCTATACTCCTCAAAAAAATGGTGTTTTGGAAAGGAAGAATCAAACCGTAATGGAGATGGCGAAGTCCATGCTTCATGAGAAGGGTATGCCAAAATTGTTTTGGGCCGAAGCCGTCAACACCGCCGTCTACTTGATGAATAGGTGTC
This sequence comes from Papaver atlanticum, assembly GCA_023531105.1. NCBI lineage: Eukaryota > Viridiplantae > Streptophyta > Magnoliopsida > Ranunculales > Papaveraceae > Papaver > Papaver atlanticum. The sequence continues at coordinate 4,840,815 of JAJJMB010014022.1, read as the reverse complement.
CAATAAAAGTCATATAGGACAAGACTCCTTTTGAAGCATGGAGTGGAAGAAAACCATCAGTAAGGCATCTCAAAGTTTTTGGTTGTGTATAATATTCTCAAATTCCAAAGGTGAAGAGAACAAAGCTTGATAAATCAAGTGAGAAGTGTGTATTTCTTGGCTATAACCTCCAATCAAAAGGTTATATGTTGTATAGCTTGAAGAGAAACATAATGATCACAAGCCGTGGTGTGTTATTTGATGAAGGAACTTCATGGAATTGGAAAGAAGGTAAAATTAAGAAGAGAACCATATTTGTTGATGAAGAAGAAGAAAATTCAGAAACAAACGAAGATGGAGAAGGTGAAGAAAATGAGGAAGAACTACCTCAAACACCTCCAAATACAAGACAAGAAGCATCTCCAAGTATGTCTCCAAGTACTAGTGCATCAACATCACCACCGTCGGCACCAAAGAAGATGTAAAGGTTGAGTGAAGTGTATGAAAGATGTAACTTTTGTACGGTTGAACCGGAGAATTTTGAAGAAGCGTCAAAAGAGCCGATTTGGATAAAAGTTATGGATGAAGAAGTTTATGTCATTATGTGAATGACACATGGGAGAAGGTAGCAAGGTCAAGTGACAAAGAAGTTATTGGTGTGAAGTGGATCTACAAGGTGAAGTACAATGCGGATGGAACGGTTCAAAGATACAAAGCAAGGTTGGTGGAAAAAGGCTATACACAACAACCCGGTATCGACTACAATGAAACGTTTGCACCGGTTGCTCGTCTTGACACCATTAGAGCCGTGATACTATGGCTTCCCAAAAAGGTTGGTTACTTTATCAACTTGATGTGAAATTAGTGTTTTTAAATGGAGAACTCCAAGAAGAGGTCTATGTAGAACAACCACAAGGTTTTGTGGTGGAAGGAGAAGAAGACAAGGTGTACAAGTTGAAGAAAGCTTTGTACGGCCTAAAGCAAGCACCAAGAGCTTGGTATAGTGAGATAGATGGGTACTTTAAAGTGCAAAATTTCACCAAAAGCAAGAGTGAACCTACACTATATGTGAAGACTCAAGGTACGTTTATTCATTATTGCTTTGTATGTTGATGACCTTATTTTTACGGGCAATGATGTTCATATGATTGAAAAATTCAAGAGAGAAATGATGTTGAAATATGAGATGAGTGACATGGGTTTGCTCAAGTACTTCTTTGGTATTGAAGTTTACCAAAGTGAAGATGGTGTGTTCATTTCTCAAAGCAAGTATGCCGAAAAGGTATTGAAGAAATTTGGTATGCTTGGTTGTAATCCTACATCAACACCACTCATAGTAAATGAGAAGCTCAAAAAGGATGATGGAGGAAGAAAAATTGATGAGACTTACTATAGAGGTCTTATTGGAAACTTGTTGTATCTTACACATACAAGACCCGATATCATGTTTGCTTCAAGTATGCTTTCTAGGTTCATGAGCTCACCTAGTCATTTACATCTTGGCTTGACAAAGAGGTCGTTAAGGTACATATAAGGAACCATGAATTATGGAATCATGTATTTTAGAAATTCAAATATCAAATTAGTTGGCTATTGTGATAGCGATTTGGGAGGATGTATTGATGACATGAAGAGTACTTAGGGTATGCTTTTTCTCTTGGTTTGGGTATATTTTCTTGGGCATCGAAGAAGCAACCAACGGTAGCTCTATCCACGGCGGAAGCGGAGTAAATTTCGGCATCAATAGCTACATCTCATGTGACATGGCTAAGGAGAATCTTAGAAGACATCCAAGAGAAACAAGAAGGGAGCACCGAAATTTTTTTTGACAACAAATCAACAATAGCAATGTCCAAAAATTCAGTTGAACATTGTAGAGCAAGACACATAAAGCTCAAATATCACTTCATTCGAGAAGCGGTTGAAGATGGTGAGATAGAACTCAAGTATTGCAAGACAGAAGACCAGTTGGTGGACATATTCACCAATGCACTTCCCAAAAGCAAGTTTCAAAATTTTAGAGAATTATTAGGAATTGTAGAACATCACATTAAGGAGGAGATTGTTAGTTAATGTGATGTGCAGTTTATATTCTTCACATGAACTAGTATGTTAGTTCATGTGATGTTTTTGTTTTGCACCTAAAGTAGTGTAACCTTATCTATAATATTAGGTCTTATCAAAACCTAGTATATAAAGAAAGAGATAAGGAAAGAGAATGTAACCTATCAAAAATATCTAATAGAAGAGAGTGAGAAGAACTAAGAGTCCCCACTTATCCATTAACACAAATTCATCTAAACCAAGTATCAATCCTTCACCAAATATCCAACACACTAGAAGAAAAAAACAATGTACACAACTTCAAATCACCATTTTCCAGTCACAATGATTTGAATCATCATTTTCATTCAAATGGGATTACTTTATTTTTCACAAGAGATTCTTTCAATAAAGATCACTAGAAGAAAGAAAGAATGTTCCTAATTTTCTATCACTATCTTCAGATAAAACACTTTATTAATGAACTAACCCGAAACATTGTGGTTATCCTCTTCAATTCTTTTATCAATGAAGTTTGTTTACTCGTATAATCATACATTTTCATGAATGAAAGAAAAAAGAAACAAAATCAAAAACTGGATATGACAGAACTATCCACTACATAATTTATTTATTGATGATTGAAGAAACAGTGGGGACACAAATGATTAAATTAGCAGATCCAATTCTTATATGTTAAAATTAAATCTTCTATAAACACAAATACAGCAGCAGATTCAGTACCAGAAAGCATTGAAGGAGAAGGTGTAAATTCGCACTGAGAAGAAAATGGAATAAACATATCAAAAGAAATGTTGGATACGAATTTTTCAGGGAAGATAAAATCCGAACATTTTGAGAGCGAAAATCAATTGGTGATGCTGTTGTGAACCCACTACTTGATTCTTCTATGATTTTGTTGTCGTTGATGGTGATATCATAGATAGATGAAGGATTTATTGGGTTGTTTATTTTTAGGGTTAGGGTTTGCTCTCTTTCTTACACAGACAAGGGAGGCACAGTTTGGAGGATGTAGTAAAAAATATACTACTTATATGGGGTTGTTTGTTTTCAGGTTTAGGGCTTACTCTGTTTCTTTACTTCTATTAGAGTTAAAGCGAATACAAGCGGAAACGGTTATGGATTATACCTTGTTCTTGAGCTCCAACAACGATCATTAGGTACTAAAATCTACTGGAGATGAACACGAACTAAGTTTCACAGACTAATAACTTTCAACCTTCTTCTAATGGTTAACACCACTTTTGGGTTTTCTATGGGTTTCCTTGAATGATGTTTACACAAGCGTAACCCTACTAAATGCTAAGTGGAGGTATTTATAAGGAGTCCCGAACCCTAAAAAGTTGTAGACTTCCTTAATGGATCAGTCACACATATGGGCGTTCCATTAGGGTCTAACCCGAATTCCTAACATCTTCTTACGGAGATAAGGGAGGCACAATTTAGACGAAGAAGTGGAAAACTATCCTACTTATAAAGGTTTCTCGTCAAGTTTTGGGATAAGTTGTTTCCGTTGATTTCAATTTTTATTATTTGATCAAACGGCTACAACATAATTTATGAATGATCGCAGTTGCTAACCTAGAAAGGCTGTAGTATGTACTTGATAAATACACCTGGAAGATTTTAAAGAATAAGATTTTCGTAAGGTGTTGCCTAAGGATGAAGATTATTAGGTGCAAGCATTGAAAAGTCTATGGAATATGGAGTTGCTAACTATGACTGAAGGCAGGGAAACAAGTAAGGTCAGAGCCCATTGCACCAGTCTAAATTTTCCATACATTTCATAATTAAGTTCATTAAGATCTATGACATAGCTGATGATTTAGAAGAATAGTCAAACTCTCAACTAATTTTAATGTAGTCATGAGTGAGATAAAAACATTTTTTAGAGGGTAATTGATTTTATGAATCATATTTATGGAAAAGATAGTATGTGATATTTAGTTGATCAATTTATATATACATTGTTGTTTATGTTATGTTTGTTCAGGGAATGGAAAACAAACTTACTTTTGAAGAAATTTGAGTTATGAACTTGTATACGGAGAAACATGGCATATTGGAAGTTCACTATATACATATTGGAGGAGATTCCATGGACATTCTTATATGAACACTATCTTACAAGATTTACACCAATATTTCTTCAGAATCCAAACGGTAATGAGTTTGAAGACAATACTTTGGTGATGCATTCTTCTTCTGAAACTTGTTAATCCTATAAAAAAAAAATGAGTACAATCGGAGGCGTATAACACCACCATCTACTACTTTGGAAGTCAACCACTGAAAATTAACGGTCGAAATTAAAATCAGTAGATGGTGAGGTTTGTTATCTCGAATTATGTTTTTTTGGGTAGGAATCTATAGTTTGATACGATGAACGTATCATCAAAATATTTGCTGCAAATTCATTGTCATTTAGACTTTAACGAAAAATTGGTACAAATCTTGTAAGATAGTGTCCATATAAGATTGTCCATGGATCCTCCCTCATACATATTAGGGGTACTCTTATAAAATAATACTGGATGCTTAAATTTTTTCTTTGTTTCCACCCAAAGTAAAATAAGATTGGTCATAGTCAGCTTTCACTTTAGTAAAAGTGGATTTCCCACTAATAATTATCATACTTAATAGTTAGCACTTTAGCTGTTCGTACCCAGACCAATTATTCACCAACCAAAACTTTGTTTGATTGAATAAATCTTTTAATAGGTTGTTTGAAACCAGGAGTTGTTTTGCTTTTGTACTCACAAAAATAAAACTACTTCTTAGAAGCAAAGAGCAAAATTATCAAATCTTAGATTTAAAATCCTACAGTGTTGGAGATAGTTTATAAGGTACAAGGTATTATTTTTTTCCACATATGTATGCCTTCATAAACAAAGATTTAAATATAATAAGATATCCAAATAGGATTGTTTGCACCCGCTATTGGAAATACTTTCGAATCAAATATCTTATCTCACAAAAATGTTAGAGGTGATTAAGGGTTTGTTTGGTATTTCGAGTTAATAGCAGAAACAAGTATGTGTTGGAGTTTAAACTCAAGCTAGAAATAAGTATACCACTTAGATCAAATTGCAGCCTAACATTAACATATACTATACCACCTAAATCAATTGTCTGTATTCCTTAATCTTGCTCTCGTTCATGTCACATTAAAAGCTATTTTAGAAAGCTTTACTAGTGTCATTTGTCAGGTGTCACTGTAGTGTCGTGGTAAAGTAGTTGGTGATGGTACCATCAACCTGAGTTCGAAACTCGCTCGTACGATCGATTGTGTTCCCTATCCTAGCCTCTCGCTTTCATTTTACATTAAAAGCTATCAAAAGCCTCTCAGATAGGGTTATACATGGTAACAGTTATCCGCTAAAACCGTTCCGAACCAAACCGATTAGGGGAAAACTGAACCGGACCATTTACTAATGGTTGGTTTTGGTTTAAAAAGATAAAAAGCGAGAATAATGATTTCGGTTTTTTGTTTGATATAAAACCAAAACGAATACCAATGGTAAAACCGATTAGTTTTGATACCAACCATTAGTTCTATCTTAGATTAACTATATTTAATCTTTTCCATAGATTTAAACTATAAAATCTATATTTAGTTTTATGTGTAATTTTTTTGTAACTATATTTTAATCTTTCCTTTTTTTTATTTAACTGTCAGTTACATCAAACTGACAAAACCGAACCGTTGGTTAATGGCACGGTTTTGGTTCCTGAAACTAAAAACTGAGAGTAATGGTTTCGTTCTGGTTTGAGCAAGAATCGAACCGAGCCATGTACTACCCTACTTTCAGAAAGCTTTACTAGCATCATTTGACGGGTGTCGCTGTAGTATGGTGATAAAATTGTTGGGTGATGATATCAGCGACTTGAGTTGTCAATTCTCCTTCACCAGGATAGGAATTAGAAGAAAAAAAAAACAAAAAAAGGTGAACCAATAACTCTTAACACGTCGTAAAGGTGAAATAGTCTTTTATCAAGGGCATTTAAGGATTTCATATTTCTTTTGTGCATTTGGAAAAAGAATCTCATTCTCTCTGATTCTGTCACCGTGGGTTCCGCATTGAATGAAATTATAAAGATTACCTCTTTTGGATTTGTCATTACTATTTTAAACTATCAATGAATCAAACTTTGAACGTAACTCTAGAAGTTTAGTGCTGGATTTTTTAGTGCAAATTGGTAATATTTGTTACTGATATAATATCTATTTATTAAGGTTCATTAATTTCTAAAGTTTATATTTCGTGAGAAAATGAACTTGCTTGCAATATAGAGATTTTGGTTACAATGTTAGACTCGGATTTGGTGCTTCTCCTTATTCTGGTTATGTAATCCCCCTTATGCGATATCTCTACGTGTGCAATGATATTTTACCACTACATAGCAAAGTAATCTTCTATTGGAAATCTGAATTAAGCTCTCCAGCCACAAAAATCAATGATCAATTGTTGATTCTATTACAGGTTACACGCATCTCCAAGGGCGGAGCCAAATTGAAGGGTCGCTCATCCAGGCCAGGTGGCTCCTTAGCCCATTTTTTATATATTTTAGCCTAGAATTAGCCATTTTAATAGAAACCTGTTTTGAGGCATACTCATTTTATTTTTTTGAGGCATACTAATTTATTATCCCATCTAGGGTGGGTTTATAAGGGATATCTAAAGGGTAGTGCAATTACCTATATATCCTTAAATAATTTAAATTACTAAAATGTCCTTACCCTTTAAAAATTTAAAATCAAATTGCAAAATAACCTTTAAACTTAAACATCTTGGACTCTAATTCAATCAAACAAGTAATCAAGCAAAGGAAACACAAATCGAAACCCCAACAACATCTCCATGATTCAACCTAAAATCAACAATTAAACCTCTGCTCCATCGGCCCTAAGGAACCAATTAGATCGATGCTCTCTTATTATGTGATATCTTCTTATTTTTTGGTTCCTTTTATCCTTTTTGATTTGTCGCTGCTGTGTTGATTGGAAAATCAATAAGGTTTCTCAGATCTGACTTCTTTAAGTTTCCTTATCAGATCCTGGTTTTCCTTCTCTAATAACCGATAATTCCTCTCAAGATTCCAAGTATCAATTACTGTATTGTTGAGCATCTTCATTAAGGTATAATCTAGGGTTTGCAGCTAGTTCTTGAGTTCTTCTGTGGTGTTTTCGAATTCAATACTAGTTTGCTCTTATCAAATTATTTGTTATATTGTTTTATCCTAAATATAATCAGTGTTCTGCCCTAATTAATTCGATAAATCAAAACCCATCTTTCTTAAAATTTCAGAATCTTATTAAACAAGTGAAACCCTTTTTCCCTCAACTGTTTTCCTCTTCAGTTTAAGCCCGTTCAATACCCGCCCCTTTGAGTTTTTTGCCTAGTTTTAGGCGAATGTATTTCTCACTTTTAATCCACTTCTCCTTGAACCTATAATGTTACTCTGCAAGGTTATTTTGTTCTTCCAACCTCCTGACTTCCAACTGCTTCACAACTCTTTTGGTGTTTTTGTTGCCGGTGAGTTCTTATCCTGTGCAGGCCTGTTTTTCATTATTGTGCCTAGTGTGTAGGTTTTGAAGGTTCAACGTAGTGTTTTTTCTGTCATTTTTCCTTTATTGGTTTGAGTTTGCTATCTGGTTTGTTTTATGGTTTAAAACCATATATGCATTTGTCTTGTGAGTGTCTTCTATGTTAAAGTTAGGGAACCTTGTTGTAGTTTTGCTTGAATTGGAGTTATCTGAAAAATTCTTTGTTAAGATTAGTACCTTAAATGGAAGAATTATGTACTTCAATTGACTTCTGAAGAAACCTTAGCTTGAAGATTTGGCTTCTTCGAGCGAGTATGCTTTTCGACTTCTTTCGTGTGTCAGCGATAAAACCTGGGGGCTGGGGATATCCTACTCTATCTTCATCAACTCCTTTATGTTTATTTGGACTTATAAGCCAACCAACAAACCTGAAATATTAAGTGTTTCTTCACAACAAGCCGCACCAATAGAACAATCATCTTATCATCCTGATGATAACCAGTTTTGAAGGAAACCATGAAATTGCTACATTTTTATCACAAGAGCATGCAACAAATCTTAATTGGATGCTAATGGGTCGGTGGAACAGCCACCTTTTAAATAATCTCTAGTCTTTATTAGTATACTAGGAATAGATAACTTAGTATAATTATAGGAGTTTGTTGTATCGCAAAATTTATTTTACTTGGTCTATTTCGATAGTCTGTTGTTTTTAGTTAATTATATTTGTAAACTTAATTAGATCTTACTCTAATTAAGTACTTAGTTCCTAGCCTGGTCTAGTACCGTAAAGTCTTAATTAGTACAACGGTTAATTAGATAGTCTGTTTGTAATAGTTAATTTATGCCATCGTTCTTCCTCACTTTCTCTGGATTCAGATCGAACTATATATTCAAGCTGAAGCCTCAGGTCAAAGACTTCAATAGGATCAAGCATAGAAAAAAGAAGACAGGCAGATAGCGTATGGGCTTTACATCAAAGCATCTGGACTCAAATGCTAGAACAACGTCTCGTATCAATTGCATCGAAATCCACCATTAGTAACCAAGTTCCTCTGGGCACCATTATGTTCATCAAAAATACAACTTTTCTTGGAAAGCATTGAACGAAGGTCTAATGACCCTTGACACCCTAATCCATATCCACTTCGCCAATCACATCTTCTCCCCCCGATGCAATTCTGACCTGAAAACTGCTGCTCACATTAGACTCCACCTTCATGTTGCTGAAGATTCTAGAAATACCAATCCAAATGTAATTGATGAATCTCTGGGTACGACGAACCTTTAAGTAACTGCTCTTTAATATATTAATAAACTTGATGCTTAAAAAAAAAAAAAAAAAACAAATCGAAGTGAGCGACGTTGAAGTACGAAATCCAAATCTCGATTGCTCTCAGATGTATATAAGAAGTTATTTGTAACGAACTCATCTTGTTTTTGATTAATTTAATTTATTTGATCAATATAATATGATTTCAAAGATGAAATTAGGGTTTACAGAGGTAGGTTCGGCTCAAAAAGTCACGAAATTATCAGACGAACCTATCCTTGTTCTTCGTTTTTAATTTTTCAGAAGATCAGTTCGGCTATAGAATATCAATTTTGAGCCGAACCTGTTATATGATTTAGGGAAACATTATTTTCGGCTGATGCGACTTTGTTAGATTTTGAGCCGAACTTTTGAATAGGTTCAGAAACTCAATGATATTCGGCTGGTTTGTACATTGCTAGGTTTTGAGCTAAACTGTTGATTTGAAGAAGTTTTGGAATTCGATGATGTTCGGCTGATGCGACTCTGCTAGATTTTGAGCCGAAATGTTCATTTATATATCATACCAGTTATCAGCCGAACCTCCCTCTGATTCGCCGAACTTTCATGTGAAAATTCAGGTTTTCGAGGAATTCAACCTATAAAAAGGACATTAAACATACCCAAGTATTATATTTTGTTTACGAGATAAAGATTCTCCTTCGTCGTTTGAATCCCCATCTTGAATTGCAATAATTTCAAAAACCTTTTTTTTTTTTCACTTCTTCTTCCTCTCTCAAAAACCCCAACTCTCTCACACAAAAATCAGTTTACGCCTTTAAAAAAAAATCAGTATGCCTCAAAACAGATTTCCATTTTAACCCTTGTGCACCCCTTCGACCCCTCTAATACGCGCCAATTTGCATTTGTCCACCCATTTCTCAAAACCTGGCTCCGACCCTACACATCTCAGCCGGGACCAACACTTAACTGCTCGGAAATAGTCGTCTAGCAACATGGGCATCTTAGTCTTTTCAAGAACTGCTTATGCATTTAGAAAAAGAGTCGCTCAAATTCACTCTGATAATCTGATTTTACTGCTGGGGTTTAAGCTAAGATTTTCCGCATCGACGAACGAAGTTATAAAGGTAAGATCTTTCGAGTTCCTCTTTACTATTTCAAACTATCGATAAACGCACTTTGAACGGAATCATAGAATTTTGGTGCTGCTTTTGTTAGTGGAAATTGCTAGTATTTGTTACCATTTGTTAAGATTGATTGATTTCTAGGGTTTGTATTTTGTAAGAAAACGGACTTCATTGTGATGATTAAGTGTTGTGTGGTTAATTAAAGTTTGATTCAGGTGTTTGTGGAAATGCCTCACTCATATTTTTATTAGAGGAATCAATCTAAATTTAGCTCAGAGAGAGAAGAATCTAAATAACCTCCTCATTGATCATGAAACCTTTGGTAGATAGGACTGCAATACTATGGAATTAGGTTTGCATACTCTAATAGCTAGATAATGGTGGATGTCAGTGATCTGTGAGTGTGGATTTCTTTGATGTTTTTCATATTTTTGAAGCGAAGAATAATTACTTAAAAGAAATGGTCTCAATAAATGCTGGAGTTTTTGTTGTTCATAGAAGAGATTTCTTCTTTATGATCGATCCCTTCCTGCTCCGCTTTTTTGAGATGACAAAGACTTAGCCCAGAGCAGAGCCTCCTCCAGAGGCCAGAGCTATACTTTCTGTTTGGCTGGCTTCCCTTCACTTGTGATAATCTTAGACTCCCCGGAAGACCTAAGGGTTCCCGTCTTGTTCTTCCTTGCAGACTTCCCTGGATCAGGCTGCTTGCTCAGTTTCGGATTAACTGTCTCTTGCTCTGATTTTTAGATCCCTGGTAATATTGGAGTTTATTCCATCTATGTTGGTAGTTTGAGTTGCCCTTTTAAAGGACGGGGGGCAGAGCCCATTTTAGTTTAACTGCCATTTTGATATCCATATATATTTTCTTGTATAATTTGTATTTGTGAAACACGTTCTAAGGTTAAGAACTGATAGATGCATTATATTTCTTGTATAGCTTGTATTTGTGTTCCAATCAAAATATTTTGTGTTGATAAGCATGCACCTTAGTGCTGATATTTGGATGAAATCTATTTGTGAAGGTCATAAGGTTGCTGAGTATGTCGTATTGTGTTAATGGTCCTAAGAACGATGTGGTATTATTGTACTTAGCATAGGAGAAAAAAGCTGAGCCTTACACTTATATTTCTGATTCTCTTATTATTCATAGACTTCGGATGCCATGGGAAATTTGTGCTGATGATGCAGTTGATTAGTAATGAATCATTGTTGGGAAGTGCGCTGCTAAGACTCCTAGCTACTTGAACGCCATTGCTTACGAAGAATGTTCAAGACATTCTGAAACATTTGCAGCATTGCAGAAACCAACGCACTACATGACCGACTCTATTCCCTTTAGGTGGCTTCCCTAGCTACCACTGTGCAAACCTCTGATAATTATTAGGAACTGGTACTGGTACTTGATGTTAAATGCCAAACCTATACGACTTTAGAGCAATTGCTGATAAGGAGCAGAGTTTAATTATCTAGTTCCCTTTTTTCGAAATATATGAAACGACAGCTGAGAAGAAGCTGTGGGAACAACCTTGTGGATACTTCTTAAAGCTGTTGTTAAATCCTTCAACTTTTCATATATATTTGTCATCCTCTTCTTATTCAACTGAAATAGTGTTTCTATGTTCAAGCAAATTCATCTACTGTACTTACTTTTGTCGTCGTTGTGGGTTCTTCTAATTACGATTGTGTTTGTTGTTGGTTGAAATTAGTTTAGTAAGGATGGGTAAGGCGAAAGGTGGTTCAGTTTTCATCAGGCTAGTCTCTGCTGCTGGGACTGGATTCTTTTACGTGAAGCGAAAGAACCCACGAAAGATGGTAGAAAAGCTCGAGTTCCGCAAGTATGATCCTCGTGTAAACAAACATGTTCTATTTACGGAGGCGAAGATGAAGTAAGAAAGCAAGAATCTCTTAGGCAGTATGTTCTAACAGTGCCAGTAAAACAAGTTCCGATGAAGAATCACCGTTATTCTGATAGATTTAACAGTCGCCGTTGCTTTTGGATACTGCATTAGTCTTATCTTTTTTATCTAATAACTTGCAAATATTACTATTCGATGGAAACTGGGGTTGAGAAAAATACATCAATATTTTGACAGTTGGCCAAGTTATTTGCTTTTGTTGCAGAAAAAGATAGCTAGTATAGATTTTTGGAACAGATTAGATGCTTCAGTTCAAAGATGGCTAGTTCAACGAATTCGAAAAAATTGATGTTATTGAAACCTCTGTTAAAAAACTGGTGCATCGTGTTCGGGATATGTTATTTAATGCCCAATTCTGTTGATAGTTTACTTTCTTCAACTTCAATTACACTACGGAAGCTCCATGTGCAGCAGATAATAAAATTACCAGATCCCTTCCCTGCACAGACCTCAAGAGGTTCATAGGAGATTAATAGAATTCTAATGATATATTTATTCACCGTTGGTTGACGGGAAACTATATAGAATTCAGTCAAGATTAATCAGATAACAATCTAATTTGATTATAAATGCCGAAGAGATCTAATTGCATTTCATCCACAGACTAGATTTTTCTTCTATCCATCTAAATCAGTAGTGATCCATGGCTTCTTCTGTTCTTATTAAAACATCCTCACTGTTTTTCAGTACTCTTCTCTTGTTTTGCTTCATTTCACTCTGTAATGCACAAGCTAGTTCTACATCCCGACCTAAGGGGATCATCCTTCCCATAACAAAAGATGCATCCACTCTACAGTATCTGGCACAAATTAAGCAAGGAACTCCTCTAGTCTCCAAAAGCCTAGTTGTTCATCTCGGTGCTGAATTTTTATGGGTTGACTGCGAGAAAGGCTACATTTCATCAACCAACCGTTCAATCAATTGCAACTCAAACCTCTGCAAGAAGCTCAACCCAAAGTACGGCCCTGGAACATGTACCAAAGGGAAGCGAGCAGGATACAGAGGGCAATGGTTCTGTGTTGTTACCCCTCACAACGACGTATCTCCGAATCAATCAAAGTCTGTATATGGTTCAGGTGATCTCTCTTCTGATGTTGTATCTGTACAGTCATTTATAAATGGGTCTAAACCTGGTCCAAATGCAAAGGTTCGCCGGTTTACATTCGGCTGTGGTTCAACGCCTCTCTTACAAGGACTTGCTAAGGGTGTTAAAGGGATAGCCTGTTTTGGCCGCAGTGAACTTTCGTTACCTTCACAATTTGCATCCGCCTTTCGCATCCCACGCATATTCGCTATGTGTTTACCATCAGTAACATCTTCGGATTCTAAAGGTGCCATGGTTTTTGGTGGTGGACCTTACAATATGCCACTAGGAAATGAAATCTCAAAGCAACTTACCCATACGCCTCTGAAAATCAATCCCAATGATCCAGCAGAATATAACATTCAAGTAACAGCAATTTCTATTGACAGGAAACAGGTTCCAATTGATAGCAAATTGTTTGGATGGACGAAGATTAGCACCGTAATTCCTTATACTATCATGCACACATCAATATACAAACCCTTCACACGCGTTTTCATCGAGAAGGCCAAAGGTATGAATAATATTACTCAGGTGGCTCCGGTAGCGCCTTTTGGCGTTTGTTTTAGTGACCAGAACATCTGGCTTAACCGCCTCGGACCTATGGTGCCCCAGATCGATCTGGTCATGCACAAAGCAGATGTAAAATGGAGCCTGTTTGGATCAAATTCTATGGTGAGAGTTAATGATGATGTTTACTGTTTGGCATTTGTTGATGGAGGTAAGAAGAAAATGGATTCGGCCATTGTTATCGGTGGGTATCAGATGGAGGACAACCTCTTGGAGTTCAATCTTGCAAAATCAAGTTTTGGTTTTAAATCATCACTTCTTGGCATAACAAGTTGCTTAACCCTGATTAAAGGCTAACTAATTTAGTTGGTCAGTTTATGAGTTTTTACTGCTTCATTTCCAGGCTCAATATTATTATCGATACGAGCAGTTGACGATTGAATCCAATTTTCCGGCATCCGTGTTTTCAGTTTCGCCAAAGAAGCTCCATGTTTACATGCGAGTATCCCAAAAAACGAAAATAAAAAATTATGATCGTTTTCTTCGAAATTCGAAACAGATGTATACATGCATGCACCATGACTAATTATTATTATTATTACATTTCCAAACTTAAATACCTCTAAACAATGCCAGAATATTGGATCACCAATTAACATTTCCACAAGCTAGCTTCAAAGACGTCCGTACATATAATAGATACTGTAAAGATTATCCATGCAGGAATAATTCATCATAGCAAGGCCTAAAAATCTTCATCATCGTCAACATTGAACAATTCAACGCGAACTCCAGCAACAACAACCTTACCGTTTCGAGGAACCAAACTCACAACCAAATTTTCAGAACCTTCAGCTTCAATCTCTTCCAGTAAAGTGCTAATGCCCAGTTCCAAACTCGAGTCGCCAGCATTACTATCGTTTGATGATGTGTGCTGAGCATGAGGAACTTTCACAAAACTTCCGGCCAACTCTCCGTTATCGGGACCGACTAATCCTTCGATTGGTTTCGCCACATAAATATCAAACCTTGCGGGTGATCCATGTGGAGCGTCAATTCCTTATAACTAAAACTTCAACCGCATCTGCTTTCTCATCTATGCTTCTTGATGTCTCTGGCCTCTTTACTAACACTCGGACTGTTTCAGTCAGCGATTTTGGTTGAGATCCAAACTCGGAAACCGGGGAGAGTTTCAAAGAATCCCCTTCACTCCTCTTTGCTGCGGCCGTCAGTTTCTTGTATTTCCGGCGAATGCTTGTCCATGCAAGTGGTTCCGGACTGTACGAATATCTTAGGCTTTCTGGTGTAAGACAATCCTTGACCTTAACGTTCACAACTTGGCGATTCTCATCATAGAAGATGAAAGATGATTCAAGCCAATCGGGGTCTCTGAATTCAACTTTCTGTCCACGGAATTTACTATAGGTATCCCACATACGATCGACATTACCATGATGACCAAAGAAAATAGTATCACGCCCAGCGGTGGCAAAATTCCCCATATTATGGAAAGGCGCAGTAGTAGGTCCAACCCACATATGTGCACCGTTGTGTATGCTCTCACACCTCCCTGCTGCTTTTACAGGCTTACTTTCACCACCCCTTTGTGCTTTCCCCATTGAAAAGCGCAGGAAGCTGCAACATTTCTTTGAACTGAATTAATAGGCAAATCTTCTTCATAAAGAACAAGACCAAGAACTTCATAGGACTGCTCTACCCTCCTTGGAATAGCAGCACTACTAGGAATAGCATCAATAGAAGACGCACTAGGTTGTACAATTTGCTCATGTGATTCCCTAAATAAGTCATACAGGGTGTCTTTAATTCCTGGAATTTCCAAGAATTTCTCTACTGACTCTGAGTGAAACAGACTGGACTTGAATTTAGTCGCGAATTTACTAACTAGAAGATGGAGGAGGATACAGGTTTTGTTTCTCAAATCTCTTCTATTATACAAAGGGAACTCTCCCTTCTACAGTAGCTGAAGCTATAAATTTAGGATTCCCGAATTTGCCCTCAGTTTCATCTTTCCATTCTAACCATTACAAAAATAGATAAAGGTACAAACGTAATTTGAAAGAATATAGCAATCATGACTATCCAAACTCAGATTTAAACATTGCCTTCCCTCCTCCAAGTTTTTTATTTGATGTTTTAAATTTGGATAGCCGAAGAAACCGAGATCAGAATCAAGGTCCTGAGGTTAACGAACCTTATTTTCCAGTTTTTTAGCTTTCAATATAAGTTTTTATTATCAAAAAAACAAAGAAAAAAAAACTCAGATTTTAAGGGTGAAATTGCATCCTGAAAGGCAAATATGCTCTCCACAATTAA
Source organism: Papaver atlanticum (assembly GCA_023531105.1). NCBI lineage: Eukaryota > Viridiplantae > Streptophyta > Magnoliopsida > Ranunculales > Papaveraceae > Papaver > Papaver atlanticum. Next base: position 4,824,980 of record JAJJMB010014022.1, on the reverse strand, counting down.
ATCAAGGTAATTAATAAATTTGATATGCATCATTGAAACATTAACCCAATCAAATAAATACCTTTAATCCTCCAACGAACACAAAAGAAATTTAAGCTTATTGCAAAAATTGGAGTTATCAATTAAAATATTACACAAATAAAATACACTAGATGACCGCTGTCACGGTGGGATGGCCGACCTGAAAAATTGATGCAAAACTAAATTTGGTACTTACAATTTAGTTCCACCAAAATGGCACGGAAATTGTGCCTAAAGTGAAAGTATCACTTTTCTTGAAACGGAGGGAGTACATCGTTTTATTGGATGAAACTGATAATTAGTTGATGCATTAACCAAAATATAGCTCCATAACGTGTTATGCATCCTTTGTGGTGATTTGCATAATGACTTACTTTCAATTTTCATTCAAAAATTGTGTCTAAAGTGAAAGTTTCACTTTTCATGAAACGGAAGGAGTACATCGTTTTATTGGTTGCAACGAAAAATTAGTTGATGCATAAACCAAAATATGAATGCATAATTGTTATGCATCATTTGTGGTCGTTTGCATAATGTCTATACATTCAATTTTCGAAAATTGTGCCTAAAAGGATAAACACCCTTGAATTTTTCGTAAAAACTCTAAATTTGATATCGTTGTTAGTACTCATTGCGTAATTTTTTTTAAAACCTTTCCAACGAGATAAAATTTGTGAAATTCTAAGGCACAGATTGTTAGATATGTTATATTCTACTTTGCTTGCCAATTATACCCCTAAAAAATAGGATACATGAGGAATTATAATACAAATTTGACTCTTATATTTATTTGTCCTTCCTCTTTGGTTAATTTACGAAAATGTCTAATACCTTACTGCCCTTCCTCTTTGGTTTATTTACGAAAATGTCTAAAGAAAAAAAAGAAAAAATTGACTCAAAGGGGCAGTGGCGTCCTTTCATCGTTGAACCAAATCCAATCTTTTTTGTGAAATTGGAAAAAAAAGTCATATCACATATTGACACAAAGTCACCATATATAGAGTCCTCCCTCGCTTCGCTCGATCGTCCTAATAAAAATGGTGACGGTCTTCATGAAGGAGAAGCAAGAACAAACAAACGAGATGATGGTGGAGATTGATGCCTACCTGGTACTAATAAAAACTATGCTATACAAACGAGATGATGGTCCTCCTAATAAAAACTTTGCTAAACTTTTCAGAAATTCTCTCTCCAGCCTACTTGGTACTTGTTACTGGAAAAAAGCTTCGGTTCTCGGTTCTCGGTGGAGATTGAAGCCGACGAAAATGGTGGTTCTGTTTTTTTTAGCAGAGAGAGCGGAAAAGAAAGGGAGAGAGAGTGGGGAATAATGGGATTTTTGAATAATGGGATATTTTTTTATTATTCATTTTTTTTTTTTTGCCAAGTCTCGCACTTAAGGAACTTCATGACTTCAAAGGCAGAGTCAACTAAGCCAAGTGCAATCTAACGGATGTGATTGAACAACATATTAAGTCTGAATCTGAATCATTCGTCAAATATTATAGTGCTTCATGTCTCATTAAATTTTGTATAGATTACATGTGGTGTGTTTCATAACTGATGAATCTTACTGCTGTTCCAAGCACGTGCGTATGCACGTGCCGAACACTCTTGTTCTAAACAAGGTAACAAACTGTCTGTCACTCCTCCAAAAAACCCTACACGCATAAAATGTTTTTGGTAGGTCCTACCTGCAGCATTCACGCATGTATGACTTGTGTAATTCTGTGACTGTGATCAAATAGAATTTGGTGCTGCACAGGATTTTAGCATCCAAAAAGTGGATAGGGGACCTAATGTGCCTAATAAGTGAAATTTATCCTTCCATGTTAAACTAAACTTAGAGCATCTCCAACGGTGTATGGATATAAAAAATATTCTTTAATATTAGGCGAATCTTCTCTCCTCTCTTTTGAGCTCTGCCATTTTTTTTCTCCAGTGGCTATTTCGCCCCTAAGCCAGATAGGGATCCATAAGAGTTAGGGAAATCTTCTATGAAACCTGTGTTTAGTTCCTGAATTTTGGAGACTATGGGATTTGAAAACTAAGCTTGCATTGCATTAAAACATAACTTTTCCATCTATCTTAGACATGCATCATTCATCATATTTATCTACTTCATTCATTTTCGCATTTGAGCCTCTAGCTTCTAACTGATTTTGACTTTATATGTCAGTGCATCTTTTTTTTTTCCTTCTTCTTTGTGTTGCTGGTTCTTGCCTGGTTTCCCAAAATTTCGAGGGGTTTAAATTCTCTCATTCCTTCTTCCCCTTGTTTTGATTTGCTGCTTAACTTTTCTCCTCTGAATCTCTTATGTTATTCAGAGATTCTTATGCTTCAAGATTGTAGCCTTTCCCTGTCTTTTTCCTTTCCTTTTCTGTTATTTTGATTCTCCCTTCCTCTCTAGTCTTTTTGATGTTTTCTTCTCTACTACTTTAAATGATTTTGAAACTTTAAGTAACTTAAAGAAATTTAAGCGAAACATACTTACATTCAAGAGAGCCCACACTGAATTTTTTAGGAAACTACCTACGGAAATTTAAACTTTTCAAAAAAAAAAAAAAAAAAAAAAAAAATCAACAACAACAAATCCAAAAACTAAAACTAAAATTCTTAAAACATATAAGATAACTAATTAACAGTTTCCATTCTTTTTTAGTGGTCTTAGTTTCATCTCTTCTTCTCTCTTTGCTATTCTTCTTCATCTGAGTCATTGATTTCAATCAATCCTCCTTCCCGCATCTGCTGATATATCACGGCCTTGTCATGCACGTATGCATAATCCATTCCATGGGGGTACTCGAAATGAAAATATGCAGCAGTCACCAGTACACCGATGATCAACCGTGCATGGATCTCCTTAATTCTCTCCTTCCCTAGTCTGGCCTTCTCCTCATCGTTCAAATTGCATATTGCTAATCGTTGAGCTTGTGCAGGAAATAAAAAGGTTTCTCGTTGGCAAACATTACACCTAAAATACTGAACGCGATGCAACTGTCCCTCTCGGCATCGAATTACCTTAGTTGAGGATACTTGAGCATCTAAAGGAATTCTAAAATGATTGCAAGCCATCTCTATAGTTTATTTCTAAGTAGCCTTGTTTGATAAACTTCCTCTCTATTGATCTAGTTTTATAGTGAGTTGTAACCTTTGATTTGCCATGGCATTAATTTCTTTAATTTTTCTACACGTCTAGGTAATTTATTTTCTGAAACTTATTCCCCTTGTTTGCTTCGCCTGTGCTGCTTCTCGTGTATTAAGGCACTGAGAAATGGTTCTCTCCTTTAAGATTAGACCCTTCATTTACTATTCTCTTCATCTAGCCTATATCCTTAGTTTGATAGAGTAGCTGCCTACTCTCTAAATTTATTTCAATGCTTAGTCAAACAAGGCAAATATATTTATTGTTTCTTTTCGTGTGTCTCTTTCTCTCGGGTCTGTTCATAGCCAGCAATAGCTAGTATTGCTAAGTTGTCCAGTGACAAGACATTAGCAAAAACCAATATCTCAGTAGTTCTGATTATTTTTTTAAATACGAGAATCTTTTTTTTTTCAAACTTTTGCTTATCCCAAGAATTGTGTTGTCGAACACGGATTGGTCGAGGTTTAGCTTAAAAACAAAAAGCAGCATAAACTTTTAAGATACTTTAAGGTTATCACTTCGAGAATTCAAATTTTGTTGCCTCTACTTTTGCTATATATCCAGTCTTGATTTCCTTCCTTTCTCTTCAGATGTTCTTCTCCATCTCTCTCCTTTAAAGCTTTCCAGATATCTTTAGATCTTCTGCACTTCTGCATTCAATTCTTAGGGTTTATTCTCTGCAATGGGTGATAGTTATAGTTTGTATAAGCACTTAGGTGGTGTTTCTGTAGCTCAGCGTTATGCTAACTACACCAACACAGGAATTCTACCAACCCCTCCATCTTTAATGCGAGATTTTGGTATTAAAGAGAACAACATCTTAGCTCGTGTCTTCTTAACATAACTTTTCTCTTCTAGCAATATTAGAGGAGTGCTTAGTCACTTCTGGGGATCTAATATTAGATTTCAAATACGAGAAGTGGATCCAAATCTTTTTATCATCACTTTTCGTTCTGCTGAGGATTTAAAATGGATAGCTCTAAATGGGCCATGGTACCCATTTGGGAATGTTCTATCTGCAACTTCTGCTTTCCCTGGTATGCGTATCTCTACTGATGCGGTAAAAGAAGAACGATGTTTTGGGGACTACCTCAAAACAGTGGGGGACTACTTTGTTATTCAAATGTCCACCCTAAATTTTAAAGGGTGTCCTAAAAGATTAGGGAAGACTAATCTGCCCTTATCCTAATTAAGGTTATAACTAATCCTAATAACCCACTAATTTAACCACTACCCACTAATCTAACCCCTAAATTAAAACCTAAAATCATTTTCAAAACCCATAATTTTTCTTTTATTCTTCTTTTTCATCGTCCTCTTCTTCTTCTTCTTCTCCTCTTCTTCGTATACATCGTCGATTCGAAAATATTCATCATCGATTAATCAATTTTAAAAAACAATACGTTCTAAGCAGACACCAAGAATTCCCGGATTGAGTCCGGGTCTGGCTAGCATAGCGAATCTCCCAAATCAATTTGAAGTTGATAAACAACTTCAAGCAAAGTTGGGAGACGAATTGAAGCATCCAACATCAACCAAGGAGTCTGATTCTATCAAAATGAAAATCCGCAGGTAATTTCCTTCATACCCATTCCTTTGAATCGTTTTTTGTTGAAGAAATCATCAAAAACCACTGAAAATGAAAGTTACAGTAGAGATTTCGGCTAGGAGAAAATTTTAAAACCCTACAATTTGGTAACCGAACTTTCAATATGAAGAACAGTTCGGAGAATTAGTAATTTTTAGGTAACCGAACTATGAAGTTCGGTAAGTTCGCAAAAAAAAACGTAACCGAACTCCTTCTTTATAAGAAAAATTTGAGTTCGGTTACCACGATAAATTTATATAGGTAACCGAACTTTCAATATGAAGAACAGTTCGGCCAATTAGTAATTTTAAGGTAACCGAACTATGAAGTTCGGTAAGCTCGCAAAAAAAAAAACGTAACCGAACTCCTTTTTTATATGAAAAATATGAGTTCGGTTACCTCGATAAATTTATATAGGTAACCGAACTTTGATAAAAATATATTTCGGTTACCTCGCACTTTCTATGTGGTAACCGAACTTTGATCCGTCACATACAAACTTGTAGTTCGGTTACCTCGCAACTTATACCAGATAAACGAACTTTAGTCTGTTAACATTTTGTGTTTGATGTAATCCCATGTTCAATTTTATTTGATAAGACAATATTCTGTTTAGGTAATAATGTGGTTTTCATTCATTAGGAACAAAGGGAAAAAATCTAATCCCCACGTAGCCAAAGATTTGAGAACTCCAACACCTCGCGGTAGGATACATCTAGATTTCCGAAATCGTGGTACTAAAAATGCAAAACATGGAGGGGGATCATTACAGGAAGTCAATCAAGAGGTGATGGAGAATACAATTGATAATGTTATTGAAGAAGAGAATGATGATGAAGAAGAGCAAGGAAATGAAGAGGTTGAACAACAAATAGAACACATTGAAAATGTAGAGGAAGAAGAACAAGGACAGGGCAAAGAAAGAGAAGGACAAGAGGAAGAGAAGGATGATGAAGAAGAGGAAGAAGAGGAGGGAGAGGAGGAAGAGGATGAAGTGTAGGAAGAGGAAGAAGATCAAGAAATAGTTCCTGTTAAAGAGAAAAAGAAGCGGAAGCCGCCTTGTGATAGATACTCACACATTCCCCCTGATAATTTGTGATTGCCACCAGTGAACCCAACTTATGGTACTCCAAATGATGGAGGGGCCATATTGTTTGGCTACAAACACTCATGGGCTGCGAAGATCTATGCGACAAAGGTATTCTTTAAGTTCATTCTTACCTAACAAAACGAATTTTTTTTGGGACATGTTTCGTCAAGTATTAATAGTGTTATGTTATTTTCGTAGGATCATAATGATGCAGTTCGTCTTATTCGTCGTCAAAAGGCATCCAAATGGGATCTTTCTTTGGAGTGTGACAATTTTCAAGCAAAGGTGAAACAGTGTGTGTTATGGAGAGCTATAGAGTATGCACATGTGGATTTTGACGTTGTTGCCGTATCCGCATTTCTCGAGAGGTATTATCCCGAGACATATACAATGCATCTTCCATTTGGCGAGATGGGAATTACTCCCGATGATTGCTCGAGAATAACCGGCTTACCGGTGGAAGGTAAATGTCTTCGAGAAGGCTATAACCCCTCGATGCATTATGAAGCTCTTGAAGAATTGGCTCTAAAATGTCTAGGATGGGATGCAAGAAAGGCTCAATGTGAGTTTAGACGTTCTGTGAAGTACACTAAACGAGGCGATGAGTATAATCCAAGAGAGGTAAATGGATCGTTCAAGAAGAAGGTGAAGAAATTCAAGTTGGTAAAGTTGAAGGAAGCATTTGGAGGGACAAGAAAGAAGGTGGAGAAAGGAAAGTTGGTGATGGACAATGAGACCCTTAGGCATCATGTCACCGCTTATTGCTTATATCAGCTAGGAACCGTCATTTTCCCCGACACTTCTGGAAATAGGGTGGATGCACATTATCTACAGCTTTTGGAGAATCTCGATGAGATTAACCAATACTCTTGGGCCACTGGGGTGCTTGCTTTTGTTCTAGGAGAGATGAGCAAAGGGTCGAGGATTAAGACAACTCAAATTGGAGGTTACTTAACTCTTATTCAGGTGAGCTTTTACATTGTTAGTTAGCAAATTATTCGCATAAATTTTCTGCTCCCAAATCAATTATCATGTATGTGGTTAATATTTTCGTATTTTCGCATAGGTTTGGATTTATGACCACTTCCCTTCATTGGGATTGGCTAGGGAAAAGACACATTATCCCTATGACGAACCTACAGCAGGAAAATGGTTGTTTTTGGATGCACAAAAGAAGTCTAAAGAAGAGCAGTTGACTTCGTTGAGAGAGAAATTGGATAAACTTACGGTGAACGATGTGGTATTTCACCCATACGCCGTACCCGATGATGTCCCTGTAGATGAAGAAGATATGAATGGTTTCCCTACCGTCTCGGCATACTATGGACCAATTTGGTATCCTAATGGCTACGCAATATATAATCCAAGGAGAATACTAAGACAACTTTATTTTGTCCAAATGGATCCCGACGTGGTGAATGAAAATTTCAATTTGGTGGTTCAAGGAACAAAAAACACCGAGAAATATTTTGTTCCAAAACATGAACCAACTCCTACGGTAGGACATTGGAATGCACTTAGTAACTACTACTTACCTTTAGGTGATTGTGTACCTTGTGATGGAGATGTAAATGCATGTGATGAAGATTATATGGAGTTTTATCAGGAAATTAGTCATCGTTTTGTGATAAATAGAGAAGAACAAGCTAAGAATGATAAGGCGAAGGCGAAGGCAAAGGAGAGGGATGCTAAGAGAGCTCAGAAGGAGATGCCTATTTGTGGAGAAGAAGCAAAAATGTTATGGGATAATGTGGTAAGAAAATGTCTTCTCTTATACTTCCTTGTTGTTTGAAAGTATTGAAAATATATTTACTTATGCTTAAAATTGGAATCAGGTGAAGAAGGGTACGAAATTGTTGAAGAAATGGATGGCTAAAATCCGTAGTGGAGAGTCGATGTCGACTAAGGAACAAACCTACCTCTACGGCGAGTGGGAGGGTCTTATAACTAATAGAATGATGGAGCCAAGTAGGTCTAAGCAATTGAAGAGGGGTCGACAACAAGGAGAATATTCAAGTCGCGCCATAGAGGAAACCGGACGAGTAGATGAAACCCCAAGTGATGAGGAAGTTCCACCTAAAACTCGTGGTAAAAAAGGAAGTGGTAAAAGGGTGCGTCGTGGTGGTCATTAGTGATTTCGTATGGTTTTAGTGTCAAAAAACATCTTAGTTGTGGATTTCGTATGGTTTAATTTCGTATGTTTGTGTATGTATAACAACTTTTATATTTGTTTTAGAACCTTGTTTGCGTTTTTAATTATAATTGGGTTTGTGTTTTCAATTTTATATGGATGAAATTTTGAATACAGGTTGTTTTTCGGCCACCTGAATTTTTTACATAGCTAACCGAACTAAAAGTTCGATTACCTGTGACAAATATATGGTCACCGAACTCTTTTTTCGGCGAACAGCTATATCATACCAGGTTTCCGAACACAGAGTTCGGTTACATGCTACATTTCCAAGGTTGCCGAACTTTACTCTGAAGACTCAAATAAAACACTTAAATCCTACCAGTTTGTGACTTACACTTCAGGTAAAAAGTTCGGTTACCTCAATTTGAACAGAGCTAGCCGAATTTAAATTTCGGTAAAATGTGACAAATGAATGGTCACCGAACTGTTTTTTCGGCGAAAAGCTAAATCCTACCAGGTTGCCGAAGAAAGAGTTCGGTTACCTCGCAACATTTTCACTGGTTGCCGAACTCTACTCTGAAGACTCAAATAAAACACCTAAATCCTACCAGTTTGTGAATTTTCAGGTAAAAAGTCATTCTCTGAGCCTTCAAATAAAAGTTCGGTTACCTCATTATTTACCATGTTAACCGAATTTTGTATTTCGATTGGCTCGCAAATATTTATTTTCTAACCGAACTTTGAATTTTAAAATTTCAATGTTCTATATCTGACACAAAACAGGTGTTCGGCAACCTGAAATATTGCGCAACCTGAATAATCATATGTGCTTACCGAACTATTATCTGTCAACTCAATAAAATACTAAAACTAACTAGGTAATGAATACCACACTTCAAAAAACATAGTATTAGATTGAAAAGCATACTTAGTTCCATTACATGTGTCATTTAATCATCCTCAAGTGAAATTTGACCTTCATGTACAATTTCGTCCGATTTCTCCAAAGCTTTCCACATCTCCATGTTATGCTCATACATAATACACCAACCCAACATTATATCGGAGTTAAATGCAGGCCAATAAGAGTTTCCGGATATTGGAGGCAGTGGACAATCGGGTTTTAAACGAAGGCCTATAAAGTGGTTGTTGTTAGTCAATGCCATCACACATCTCCTTCGTTTGAGTTGCTCGACACATACGGTTGTTTTCGGGGTGAAGGTGAAACTAGCGTACTTTGAGAAATAATGAACAACACAATTAAATGCCTCGGCGATCAAGTGTCCACATATCGGTATGCTCATCCAATAATCCGTTGTGATCGGATGGCCCCCATGAAGACGACGTTGATACTTAACAAATTGCTCATTGAGACTACCCACCCCATCGCACAACATTGTCTTGTAAAATGACGGATTCTCCTTTAGTTTGGACAACAACCTTTGCCTTATATGAGTGATTGCATACCCATTATTTAGCTTGGCACCTTCGATGAAAGGCCCAAGTTGTTGATTGACAACATGAAAACCACAATTACCATCCGGAGGAACGTCGTCGGTGGATATAACGTATTCTCTAATGTATAGAGGTAGCTCATTCAAATAGTCTTTATTTGGAGCCTCAAGTTTCACGTATAGAGAAGATGGTTGGATAGGGCAAATTGGAGACTTAAGCTTCACGTCGCCGGAACATGGTTGGCTTGGTTGTGATGGACACATCGTACCTTTTTTCTTCAAATCTCGTTCACTTGTTTCGCCTTTCTCCTCAATACTCCTACCCCGTTTCTTGCTTTGCTCCAAGAACATTGCCGCAGTATACTCATGGGCCAAAGGATCTCTAGTAAATGGGGTTTGCTCACTTTTCTTCTTACGTAACACCTTTGCATATTCTCTTAGTTGTTTTTTAGTTTCTTTTTTGCTTGGCCTACCTATGTGTTTGCCTTTTGACGGTTCATAAACATTCTCCGAAGTTTGTGGATATATGATTTTCCTCATGTCATCCCAAAATATTTGTTTTTGGAGCTTGTTCATGCCACGATACATCTCTAGTACGGTTCTACCCATCTCGTTATCACCAAACTCCTCTCCGGCTTCTTCTCCCTTTGGAGGAGGGATGAAACTTAGATGCTTCCAATATGGATCAATGTCGCTTAAAGGGATTACGCCATGCTCTTAGTTGATTATCATATGGCGACAAGGGAGTCCCATAGACTTATTCATGTTACATACACACACCTCATCCCTCTTGGTTTCCCACTTATCAATCAACTCGACTTCTATAATCAACAACTTCATACATTTGCGAGATACGTTGTAATGGATTCCCTTGAACAATGGGTGGTCGGCATATTTTCCGGTCGTTTTGAATATACGGCTTTTTTGGAACTTCTCTTTAATTCTATCAATGTCGCGCTTGAAGTAATTCTCCATAGCATTCCACACGGTTACGAAATTATCAACACATCCAAAGAGATTCTTCTTCAACCGATGGTGAGCCGACTCTACTAAACTTATCGCTTGATTTCCCAAGTGTTTATATTGGTTGATATAGGCATTAACAAACCTCTCTTTGTGTGGTTCTAACCATTAGCGAAGAACATACGATACAACACCGGGATAATCGGGAGTATCCCAATAGGCGATAAACCCCGCAAGATTTAGATGATACTCTTCCTCGGTAAAAGACCAACACAATGATTCCCATTCACTGTTGAAAGCAACCCATTTAGCGTAATTTAGATCGTATTGTTTTTCAACTTCCTCTTTTGCATCCGCTCTTTCATGTTCCGGTATCATCTTAATCTCTTCATATCCTTTTTTCTTGGGTGGACAAATTGTTGGCTTGCACCTATTTATCAAATTACACCATATATGGAACGTACAAAGCATATTATGTGCTAATGGAAACACTACCTCTATTGCATTCATCAATGCGACTTCATTGTCGGTGATTATAACCCCGGGAATATCATCACCTAGGAAGATTTCCTTAACTTGTTGTAGTGCCCAAATGTAACTAGGTTCTTGCTCGTCCCTTAAGAAACAAAACGCCACGGTAAACGGTGACTGCGTCGAAGTACGCCCAACAATATTCAACAATGGCATCTCGTACTTGTTCGTCTTATAAGTACAATCCATTATGAGAACTTCATGAAAGCATTGAGCCAATCGAACACTCGTTGGATGCGCAATGAAGAGTTGTGTTTTCCATTGGTTCTATTGGATCAGATGCAACCTACGAGTAATAGCACAACGTCAATACCAACTAAAAATAAGAAATATTTAAATTTTTGGCAATGTAAAAATAAATACGATCCTGCCGAACAATAAGTTCGGTTATGAAAAAAAAATTGCGATCTTGCCGAACAAAAAGTTCGGTTATGAAAAAAAAATTGCGATCTTGCCGAACTTGTTCTTTGGAATTTTCTATGGTATAGTTCGACAACATAATTACTACACTCGACTGAACCGAACCACAAAGTTCGGTTAGATATTCAATGAACGTGATTTGCGAGCCTGGCGAACAAAATGTTCGGTAACAAAGAGACTAAACTCGACTCAACCGAACTATTAACTGTATACTCTATAAAATTAGTTCGGCAACGTTTTCTGGAAAAAGATAACCGAACTCTCAAAAACCTCCATTAAAACAGAGTTCGGTTACCTGCGTATGCTGAAACGAGTAACCGAACTGCACATACAGGAGAGTTCGGCTACCTGTTCTGCAGGATTGCTAACAGAACTACTTTGACCTAGCCGAAATTTCTTCATGAAATTTTCGATTTGGCCAATTTTTTGCACAATTCAAGCTACATTAACTAAATTTGAGACATACCTGAGTACCCATAACTTCATCTTCTGGTTGTGGCTGATAAAATTCATCATTTGGGTCGTTAGGTTGAGTTTGGGGTAAATAGCTTTCATCATCTAACAAATAACTCATATCCGGATCATTAGAAATATTGACAAATATATTAGGAGATGAAGGAGGTTTTGATTATGAGGAGGAGGTATCATCACATGAATCACTCATATCATATTTACTAAACTCAAAATAACATTTTGAGTGTTCTTCCCTCTTTTTCTTCATCTTTTTTTCTTCTTCTTCTTCTTCTCATTCTAACAAAACTATCCTATTAATCACTAACTAATCACTAATTAATCATTACACTAACACTAACTAATCAATAAACTAACTAATTTAATTACCAAGGGTAAATTTTGTATTAAAAAAATATTAGATAAGGGGTGACCCAAAAGTACTTCAAATATCCTATCAAAATGAAAGAGTAGTCCCCCACCTATTTTGAGTAGCCCCAAAACATCATTCTAAAAGAAATCCCACTATGAGCCAGTATCTCTAACACTAAGTGCGAGCACAGAACGGAAGAAAGATTAGGGCTGATAGCAAGTAGAGTAGGTACAGTTAGCAGAGTATGCAAAGGAAGTGAATCCTTAGATTGTCTACCAAGAGTTTTGGTGTGGATTAATATTGAGAAACCCCTAGTCATGAAGTTACTAGTTTTAGTGGATAAATACCCGGTGAGAGAATTAGTTTTCGACTATCTTAATCTTCCCTCGAAATTCTGTACCCATTGCTTTCGTTTAGGTCATAAGATAAACCAGTGTGCTATTCTGCAAAACCGCCCTTTGGAAGACATATATGACATTTCAATGGCTTCCCCTGCTCCTGGTGATGATATTTACTGGCTTAACAATACTCCTATACAAATTTGGAACCCAAAAGACAGTTTTGATGCTCATCTACACCGCCATTAACGCTGCTACTGTTCAACGTCGCCCACAATCTCTTCTGCGATACCTAATTAAGCAAGGTACCTAATCACTGATCATTTTATGAGAAATCTAATATGAATAATGATGAGTTCGTTAGGTTGAATCTAGTTTTACTAGGAAGTAATTTTTATTATGGCGCATTTTAAATTTTCAGAATGTTTCCTAGGTTTGTCATTCAAATCGAACAAATTTTAACCTAATTTAAGAAGAGAGTAATTGATTATATAAGAAGAGAGTGGGGTTGGCGGTGATGAATACAGACAGACATGAAGAGAAATAGAATGCAATGTTAATACAGTTAACTCACCGGTGGAAGGATTTCAAACTTTTGTTGCTGCCGGACTTAGACAGACAAAGACTGCATGTTGTGTCCTGGTGGCTCACCTTCATGACCAAACAAAAGAAATTGCGTCAAAATCAGTCATAATAACAACAACTTAAAAGATTTCTCAATGTTATGTACAGGCCACTTAACCACCTTATTATGTCGATTCCGAACTGTGCATGGGTTTGCATTATAGTATCTAGTTTCTGAATTGGGCCGTTATTTGTAATATTATTCTCTAAGTCAAGTATATTATTCAGAGCGGCAACACTATATAAATTTCGCTTGTATACGCACAATTTCGAAACTAGTCAGTGGTATCAGTGGATGCTTTGTTTGTGATATGCAGTTTCACATTTTTGCTTGAAGTTTTTTTTTTTTACTGTAAACCATGTCGATTATTTGTTAGTTTTTAAACCCGTTACTGAATTTCAGGCTTGAAAGACTTGGAAGAAATAGGCATTGTGACGCAGCATTGGAAACCTCAGCGAAGATTCATTTGAAATGGTTTGTAAATATTTTATAATCCTAAGCATATTAACTCTTCTGAGATAAGCATGCGATGCTCTGTTAAAGTCCAATATGATTTTTTTTGAATATTTGGTATATATTCATTCTTGTTGTTATACTGACCATTGATATAATCCTCTAGTCGGATGACTCGGGATTGAATGAGTCTCTTGATATAAGCGATGTCGATGACGAAGATGTATTGGCAGCTCCATCAGAGACCAAAATGTGTGTGGTTGATTACACCAGTCCTCGATTTGGAGATCCTTTTGCCAGAAAAGCAGCTTCCTAGGTACAATTTTTTTGAACTCAAATCACTGTATATGGAGTAATAAGTGGCGTATTAGCAGTCCTGGTTAGTTGATAGTTATTAATACATTTCTCAGTAGTGATGCAATGTTAGGTCAATGTACATAGTGTCCTTCATGATTCTGCATTTTTATTAAATGTAGTATTCATCCGGTTCTTCCAGTAAAGCTACAAAATGTGAACATTATTTACTTACTAGCATGTTATATTCCATCTGTTATTACCTATTCCCTGGAAATTTGTACTTTGTAAAAATGCACTCGAAAATTCTAACTCAATTACTTCAGGCATACTTATAGTAGTGAATGTGAAGCTGATAATGTTGCTAGCGCTTTTCTTCCTTAACTAGCAATATCTTCATCTATTTTGAATTTGAACATCTCTGCCTTATCTTGGGATGTTTTCATCTATTTGGAATTTGAACATCAAGATATGCATAATACTCACTTTGCCTCATGTTGTATTGTTGATAGACCCTGACTGGGAATTTTGTCTGGCAAAGAATGAGTTTGCTTGAAATAGGATAGTTATCAGTTATCATCAAAGTTTGTGATAATAATCGTATCTTGATGTTACATGACGCTTTGCACATACTCACAATGTACATTTTGTAGAAACAACGTGGAATACGACGCTTTGCACATTCTCACAGAGAATTTTGTAGCTGTGGCGGCTATTTTTTTACTTTGTAGCAAGCAAACACTAGTACATCTATGAACTGAATGTTGTTGTGCCTGGTATATTCTCCTATGCCTTTTACCTGTCAGCTCTCAGGTTCTGAAGCTGTAGGCTTATATAATTGATTGTAGTTTGTTTTACAGGCTTTCAAATTGGGTGGGACGACAATTGTAGGTGTGCAGTTGAAAAATGCACTTGGAATCTACTTCGCTGCCTATGGAAATAATGTGCAAATACACCCCTTAGGGGAGCCGGTGTACATGTTAGCAGCTTGTGCCGGTTACGCCTTATGGGCATATCCTATCCTATCACATGTGGCAGCTATGGTAAGAATAATTTTGATTTTTTTCTTTTCTTCCTGTGTTCTGTAGATATAACTTCAAATGCATGTAAACACAACGTCATGATAAGAATATTAAAGGTTGTTGTAGCTATATAACTTAGGGAAATATTTAAAATTCAAGTACCTCTACCATCTCATTGAAGGACCAAACTATTTAAAATTAGGATCTTACATATAGGTTCTGGTATAAGTTCAGTCGTATGGGTGAGCCATATAATTTTCGTCAATCTTTTCCTACTTATCGTGTGTAATGATAAATTCATAACATTTAGCTGTTTCTTGATGCAACTCTACAACCATAAACCTCAAGTAGTTCGTTAATTGACAGAGACAGAAAATTGGCATATTAATGTAAATTGTTGAAAATTGTTATTTATCTATGATAATCTCATGTATCTAGTGTCGTGTTGTAGGCTAAATCAAAGAAATGGACTTCAGAGAACTGTGCGGTGTACACTAATATGTTTCTAAATTCTAATTATGAGCCGAATAGAAGAATCTGGGGTCTGCCTAGTAAATCGAACATTAAGAAGACATCGTGCGACATACTGTTTGCTTCTTCTGTACCAAATGAAAACAAGGTTGAACAAAATGAATATGATTCCCAACTATGGTTAGGGGACTGTAAAAGGACTATTAAACATGGTGATAGTAACCATAATACGCAGAACTCAGGCTCGGTGGCATGTTATGGATTCGGGGCACGATATGCTAAACCCTTACTAGAAGCTGATGGAGACAAAATTGCTAGCGGCAATATGTGTCATGAAGAGGTTCTTATAAAGTTGCTGGAAGCCTTTAAATCAACTTCTGATCAAGGTGTCGGCACAGGAAATATTCTAGGTAAAGCTCTGTTGGTGAACTCTCGATTACTGTGTATTTTAGTTAACTTAATTTGTTTATTTGTCTTTACACAGTTTACTACATTGCAAGGGGAAATTTCGTAAAACTGCATGATGGACATGTGGATAAAGCGAACGAAGATGTAAAGGCCTTGAAGGAAACCATAGAAAGGAAAAGGGCTGATTTACAACATACATGTAAGTTTTTCAGTTTACTTTTTTCTTTCTCATTATTATAATAACTTTTGTCAGTTATGTTTCGGTTTGATGAATCAGTAATGTGTTTTGATTGATTTATTGCAGAATCTACACAATTCATTCAGTTATGTTTCGGTTTAATGAATCAGTAATGTGTTTTGATTGATTTATTGCAGAATCTACACATATATGGAGATTAGGATAAGATGATTTGCTGGAGCCTGGAAGTAAGTCGATAGCTGCATTCTTATCGCCTGTAGCAATTCATTTGTTGTTTGATGTATGGTGTTATGTTCTTTTCCATGGATAGGTTTTGGGTGATTAGAAACTTGGGATTTACTCTAATACTGTTGTTTGTGGTATGAACAATCTCATGTGGTTAAAAAGTGGAAGAAAGTGTGTTCCTGCATTTGAGTGGTATCGTGACTTGTTTTGTCCCATTACATTGTTTGGTAGTTGGAAACTTAGGTATCTTTATTGTGCTGATAGCTCTTTTTAACCAGTGAAATATGGATTTGTAAGTTCTGGAGTGGGTTTCATAATTTGTGCTCTCACATCTTGGTTAGTCTAATTGCGTCTATGACTATCTTCTTGTATCTTCTTGAAAAGTTGGTGTGGCTAGCACTCTTGTCCAATAGTAAATTTTTTGGTATGATGCTCACTCACTGTAGTATCATACTATCATGTTCTAGCTTTATGGGCATTTATTTATCTTGTATTGGCAGATATCTTGTTTTGCTTTGAAAGTTTATGATATGGTTATCTTGATTACTGTGACGTGGAGTTATGTATATAGCTTATTCACTTGCGCAGTTGCACTACTTTCCATGGATCTGTCTCTTGATGTCAGAATTGAAGTCAAGCAAGGGTGTCTCTCTATACCAATTTTGTTATATGATTACAGCTACTTAATTCCCTTGCGAGTTGCGATGGAATCAGTCCTTTATAGAGCTTGTGGTAGATTCATGATGTAAGTTCTGGAGTCATTTATCTAGAAGCATTTTGTTAGTATATATGTTGTTAGGTCGAAAGCTTGAAATTGATGCAGGGATTATTTCTGGATAAGAACTTTGTGGTTAATGATCTCTATGAGTGACCATTATAAGCATTTGCTTGGTCAGGAGTTTGATTCGTCTCGAAATTCTATAAGTGTATTCTCCTAAACTATGATTTTATTTTAATGGTTGAACACTAATACAGTAGCAACAATGACCAGTGACCCGCACGGTTTTAGAGCCACACTTTCTCAAGCACACATTATTACAAGCATTAACTTTACACCAAACACCAAACGCTTGGTTTGGTGACTTTGTTCTCCTGCCATCTCATATTCCTTTGAGATGGCGCAAAAGTCGTGATTCCGGCAAAGTTTAAAACTCTTACCACCTGCAGTACTGAGGATTTTAAAGAGAAACCCAAAACATGGGTCAAACAAAAGAACAGGAAACATATGTTCCTTGTAAGAAGATTCAATGAAGCAGCAGAGTAATTTTAGGTATAGATCTTATATATTTTGTGGTCGTGGGAAAAAAACTATGTAAAATTGGTGATGTTTTTTAGAATTTTCATGCCTTCTTTTTTAGTTTGTTTGTACATGTCCATGGACACAAAGACTAAGAAGTCATTGTTGATATAATTTGAGGTACATAACCCACCTATCGTTTTTTTTTATTCGACTGTATGGGCATGTCGTCGGTAACGTGTTTGAAATTCTATTTGTGAAAAGCTTCTAAACTGGGAGTTTAAACGGCTTTAGGCCAGTTCCTATGGGCATGGCAAACTCTCAAGTTTGCCATTTTTGCACCCACTATGGAGCTGGCAAACTGGCCTGGCTAAGTGGCAAAGTTTCCACCGAGCGGTCGAGACGGTCAAGACTACACCGTCCGGTTTTGTTTACACCGTTAGCGGCTTTTATAAGACCGGCCGGTCTAGTCTACACCGCTACGTAGAATCTGATCCAATGGCCATAAATCTTCCCCCTATAAATACCAAATTCCTCTTCCATTTTAACTCACACCTTCTTCCTATTTTCTTAGATTTTTCAATGATTCAAAACATGTCTATGGCTCAATTCATAGAAGAGCAACATACGGCCGAACAAAGAGTTGAACTTCGAGCTAGTGTGCAAAATGAAATAAGAAGAGCAAATAGTTGGAGAGTTGCACAACAGCGCAAATTTAGCACGTTAGAAGATGAATGCATCTGCAGGAATTATGTTCTCTTCACTAATCATCCAATCGTTGATGGCGCATTACAGGCGATTCCGTTTTGGGGACGCGTTTTACTGAAATTTGAAGAAGAAACAATGAACCTCAACAATCGTGATTCGATGGTGTTGAGTGCTCGGTTCTCCATAATTTCTAAGAATGTTAACAAGTATATTGGTATGATAAGGGAAGAGGCTCGAAACATGAGAAGAAGTGAAACCTTGCTGGAGATTGATCAAAGATATCGTGCAAAATGGCTCCGTGACAACGGAAAGCAGTTCCGATATGCAAGTTGTTATGAAATCTTAAAAGTGTTGCCCAAATTTAATCTAATGTATCAATTTTAAGTTCTCAATTTTAACTTAAATAGAAAACTTTAAATGAAGATTATTATTTATCAAACAAAAGTGCAATTACATTAACGATTTAAACAAACCACGATTCATATTAACGACTAACATTTATCTATCAAACTAACATTTATCTATCAAACTAACGATTACCAAATATATATTCCCCTAAGCTTGTTCGATCCTGTGAAAACTCATTATTTTGAGTCTGAGATGGTGGTTGAGTAGCATCAGGTGATTCATAACCTTGATATGGTACCGCAGATGGTTGAATTGGAGGTGCTTGGAATCGGTGAAATGCTGAATTTGAGGTATACATTACGGATTTCCTAAATGCATCCATATTTACGTGACCACCACCAGGAGTAAGTACAGGACCTTGGGGCATGAAACCAATAAGAGACTGGAAATCCGTCTCCATGTTTGCTGCTGGTGTTGTTCCTGCTACTGTTGGTAGCTGAGTCTCTTCCACCATAGTTGGAGTGTCATGACGACTTCTACGACCTTCACGACTTCAACGACTTCCACTTCCACGACTTCTTACACTGCTATCACCGGGCATTTGAGAACTTGACCCTAACGGAGTCTCAGGCAATTCATAACTCATATTCTCCCTATGTATCTGCATCTGGCTCAAGTGAAAATTCTGGAATTGATTGATAAAAAGCGAAAAATTGTTCAACTGGTTCTGATACTCTTCTTGTGATGCCACCACACCATAGTATGGATAGCTCTGCTGCAGACCTTCACTAGTAAGTGGAACTGTAAAAATATCTCCACTTGGTGATAAAGTCTGGACTTCCCAAAATATTGGAGGCATATTTGACGACCCCATTTGACTGCTAGGATACGTATATGCTTCGCCCGTCAGTGGTGGAGGTTGGGATGGAAGATCTGTAAGTGGAAAATTGCCAATTGCTGGAAAGTCAACTCTGCCTAAGTTTTGTGGATGAACAACAATATTTAGCTTGCATACCTTTTGAAACCAGCTGTAGTAATCAAAGTCATCATCTGGGATTTGGATCAAATCTTCAGCTTCTTCCCAAGGTTGTCCATTATTTATCAACTTTATCCAATCATCATGTGAAATTATTGAAGTTGGAAACGGGTTGATT
Organism: Papaver atlanticum; assembly: GCA_023531105.1. Taxonomy (NCBI): domain Eukaryota; kingdom Viridiplantae; phylum Streptophyta; class Magnoliopsida; order Ranunculales; family Papaveraceae; genus Papaver; species Papaver atlanticum. The sequence goes on along the minus strand of JAJJMB010014022.1, from coordinate 4,805,332 downwards.
TCTTTTACCTTTCTTCCTTATAGGTGAAACAGATGTCTTTCTCCGTAGTACCAAATACCCTGACCCCTAATTGGACCGTAAAACACAAGTCACTTAAGGCTTAACTATAGCATGGCTTGTGCCATTGGTTCATGGAACTCGTCAATTTCTGTATACGGCATTGGCATAATGTTAATACTAGTTCTGCACAGTTGTTGCATCCTCTGAACAACAACTATATTTTGACCATCATTAATTTGATTAATCCAATTTTCAGCTTTGTACTTGTACACGATTGGAAAAATTAATCGTGTTTCGTGAAGATCGGGTCCGCCGACCTTAAAGTAAGTATACCACCAATACTGAAAAATAACATTGACGAACATTGATGTGTTAGTACATTCACCACTAGTTTGACAATTAACTCGATAATGAATCTAATAATAGAAAGGGATTGTGGTTTTTTATCTCCAATACGACCCAAAATCCATTCAAGCTTTATGAGTTCTTACATGAGCATTCACAGAGACTTATGTATAGCTCAGCTAAAATTGAAGAACCCCAATCATAATTTGGCGCTTTAGTTAAATCTTCTAAAGAGTCCAGAAAACCAATTAATGCCACTGAGCTAGCATTGGGGGGGGGGGAAACTTGGCCTAACATCCATAATACAAAAATACGTTCAAGCTCGGGATAATTTTCAACTCTGTGTATCCCCTTGCCAGCATAACGGTTCAAAAAAGCCTTCAACCCAGACACTCTTAATCCATATGAGTGTAATTGTCTGGATTCTGGCTTTTCTTCAGTATCATTTGAGTACAAGGGAAGTAGTTGTTTCCATCTTCCTTCTGATATCCACTTTATTTGGTTAAATTGTATTATTTCACCCTCACTTTTTATTCTAGTCAACATATACAAATCTAACGGTGTGAACCCTAAAAACAACATGGTTATAAAATTAAGTTTGTATGTGGAACTAAAATTTGAATCAAACTAAAAAATTAAATCTCTAAAAATTAAAATTTGTTTCTGAACTAAAAATTAAACTATTTAATGGAAAAGTAGAACTTACCACACTCGAAATTCTTCAAAAAGAACATATTTGCAGTGCTCCACCAACGTTCACAAATAACTCGCACAACTTGAGTCCTGTGGTTTTTTCCTTTCATGAAATATAAACGATGCCATGGATATCTTCTCAAAGATTATTGAACAGCTTCGGGGAGTAACCCAAACACTTCGGTTAGCTCAGACCACCCACCTCTTAGTTGAGGTAAGAGAACTCGCTCGGGATGGTTACATAAATGCGTAAATAATACACCAGGTCCAACTAGTTGCCTAACATTTGCAAACTCTTGGTGTTTATCCTGGACCCATACGATATCACTATCTGCAACAGATTTTCCTTTGTCTTTCCTGTTTCTTTTCCTTTGTCTATTTGTTTTGGAACTATTCATTTTTAAGTAAAAAATCGCTCTGGTCTGCTCTCTAGAGAAGGAAAGAAAAAAAATTGTGAATGAAAACTGAAGGGAATGGTGGTATTTATAGACGGTAGAGCACCGACCACAGGAGGTCGAGTTTGGTGGGTTAGCCACCCCCATAGGAACCGGCCTTACGAAATCAAAATATGTCAGAATTTGCAACCTTCTGGATTCGAAATTGCAACCCATATGAATGGACGACTCTTCCATGTAAATATGTACTTATTTGAAGATAAGACAATCTAGAGGCCCAGGGAAGCAGCTTAAGCTTCGTACTGAACACCGAGTACGCGCCCGATTGCCCCGTGAATTTCAAGAAATTGGAATTTCCCACAATCGTAATCATGGATACCTAAATCTAACTGATTGATAATTTTGGTCAGTGACACCTTGATGCATTCTGGAATAGATTGGCCAGAAATCGACAACAGCAATGAATCAAACAGCAAGTAAAGAAGCAATTATGAAATAAAGCACAGAATTGCAAGAATGGAACCCTGTTGTCATGGCTGGAAGCTTAACTTACTGGTTCAGTGTTTAGATTCACCATGGATAACAGTCTCTATGTGATGACACAGTAAACAAATAGCATAGACTTATTGTTTGTCACTTTAAAACCTAAATAAAATTTGTAATTGCAGCTTTCAACACAGTTATGATGTATTACTTGGCAGTACTCCAGCAAAATATGCAAATAGTTCTAACTTATTTCAATATATCGCCAAAGACTAATCCCAAGAATAGATCTTAAATGCACAACCTGCCGAGGCTCTTGGAAAATTTGGTATCCGTACACTCAGTCTCGGTTCTTTTTCACTTTCCGCATTAGCAAAGCATAAATCAGAGAAACGGTAACGAATATTCATATTTTGCAAAGCTTTTGCGTTCATTAAAATCAGTTTCACCCACCTCAGCTCCCTTGGATTTCCAACAAATCGCCGAAAGCAAACTGACTTGAGGCATGGAAACAAACATCCAGCAGTCACAGTATCGAGCACCCAACTATTATCTTGATTGCCATAATTGTCTTCACATTCATCATTGCTTCCACACTCAGGAGCGTCAGTGACATCTCCATCTTCATCGTCTTCACTGTCATTCTCATCCTCCTCTTCACTGCCATTCACATTGTCCTCGTCATTGTCTACTTGTTCTTCATGATTCATATACTGTAATTGAAATTGAAACATTATATAGATAGCAAATGATTAAAATACTACAGACATAATAGGTAAACAAATGTAAGCCCAAAACTTGAATTTGGTTTTTCACCCAATGACAGTATGCATAATCTTAGTTCCAAACACTTGCCTCAGAAAATACGAGCGACTCCAAATTAGGTACTGCTGTGAGCAAAGCAATTAGTCTTTCATCAGCGGTTAGGCTTAGGCGGTCAGATATGTTCAGGTTTTTGACATTATGAAACTTCCGCAAATTGTTTGAAAGATAGGATGTGGAGCAGATAGCCTATTTATCACAAGGAAATAGCAACAAATAAGTCGGTTAGAAGGAGAGAGATCAAGCCGTAAAAGTAGAAAAAAACAGAGTAACTAACTACTCTAAAGATTGATGCAAGCAAGAATACCTGAAGGGTTTCATCAGAAACGGTTAGACATTTTACATGCGCAAGGGAACAAAGTAACCGACTTATTTCTTCTGCGCCATCATTTCCTTCAAAGTAGATGTTAGCAGTTGCTTCCACTAGTGACGGAAAGCTGGACAAGACAAATTCTTTTGCAACATAACCCGAGTAGGAGAAAGTCATAAGCCTTGGGGCATCAATTTTGAAAACACAGTCTAAACCAATTTCCTCACCAAGCGAAACATGAATTTTCAAGAGTTTGAGTGTAGGAATTAAAATAGAGAAACTACTCGTACGAAATTCGCAGAATTGCAGAACCAGTTCTTCAAGGACTGGGGAATTTGAAAAGAGTTCCCCATTCCAACACTCGTCGCTGAACTTAAACGCATAAAGATTAAGGCGCTTAAGTCTTGGGAGAGAGATATATTTAGGAAAGGTGAAACCAGAACTACAAGGAATTCCAAGCTCCAACAATACCAGTGATTCACAAGTAAAAAGAGATAGAGGAATAAACAATGGGTGTTTTTGGTATAAGCGTAGTGCGAGCTCTTTAACTTTACCCCTTATGACATTAGAGACCCAAGAATGAACCCGAGATTCATTCAAGGGCTGAGGCCAGTTGATGGCGAACTTGTCTACATTTGATGAATGACGATGCAATGTTCCATCTACAAAATCCATGAATTTTTCAGTGGCCTTCTTCACAGTTGGGTTGAAAAGACGTATCTGAAAATCAAGGGTGGGGACAGTGGCCCAAATGTAGTTCCATCTTTTCGATAATACGCTGGTACGAGCAACATCTTTGATTTTGAGGAAAGAAATGATATGGTGAAGAAGAGAGTCTGGTAAATTACTGATCCTATCCTCTGCTGCCTCCTCCATATTGATATGTAGTTACTGATCCTATCCTCAGTAGCTTTGGATTAATCATACACAGAAGAAAACAAAAATTTAAGAACAAATCTTTATAATGTTTGAATTAAACTATGATTTAATTTCGTTTCGTACATCTAAATCCCTAAGATGACAAGATCATTTGATGGTTTAACACTAATACAGTGACAATAATGTAGGGTTTTCCTGGTTACTAAAAATCATCCGTCTCTTCAAAAACCTAGATTTAATTGAATCAGTTATGTATTGGGGTTTTTGTTAATGCAAGTGAAGATTCAAGTGTCGATAAAAACATACCTTAAAATCGCATCAACGAGCCTGGACGTTTGCTTCGGATTTTTGTGAGTGATTTCCCAGAAAAGACTTTGAGACTTGGAGGCTGAGAGTGTGAAGTGGAGAAAGAGGAAAGTGAATTAGAAACCGGAGTCCGGGACGTTTGCTTCGGATTTTATTTCTTTCTTTAAAGAGTGTGTCTGCCTCGTTGGAGGTGCTAGTCAATGACTCGATTCTATTTCCACCGGTCAATAGCCTTGTATATGGCTAACAACTGTTTAGTACAGGGTTTTTATTTATTTTTTATTTTTTTGTAAATTAGATAATCATTCAAAAGAGCTAACTTTGATAGTTAGCAACCCTTACACCAGAGTGAGTAGAGCCATCGAATGTTAAGATTACATAGTCTTCCCTAACAATTTCAAAAGCTTGCACAACACAAGAGGGAGGTATAGTCACCCAATCCAAATGGGTTGCAAAAGATCTAGCTTCTTTAGCTAGGATATCAGCCACAGTGTTTGTTATTCTAGGAACAAAGAAAAAACCAAAAAAATCTGAACAGAAACTAATTTCCTGTTTCACTTCCTCCATGATATTCTGATTTTGCAAAGTTAAGTTAGAAGGTAAATCGTTCAAGTAATCAAAAAGATTTTTGCAATCTCCTTCAATGCTAAATTTGTTAAGTTGCATTCCTTCGCCCATTTTGCTGCCTGAAAAAGTCCTAGTGCTTCTGCCTCTTCTGGAGTTGTTGCTGAGATAGGTCCTGCCCTTCCTTGTTCGAAGCTACCTGCATCATTTCTAAGAATTAAAGAAAAACCTGCTGGTATATCTTTTGAAATCCATGTTGCATCTATATTAATCTTGAACTGTGAACTCATAGGGGACTTCCAACTTGCCTTACGTTTTCCTGAAAGATTGGTACATGTGGTTTTATCCCTAATTTTTTTGTATGCCAAAAATTCAAATGTCTTGGTATTTTTATAGATAGTTGCAAGTGAGATTTTTTCTTCTGTTCAAAAGTTCTGTTACATCTTTCCTTCCATATAAACCAAATTTTGGTTAGTACAATTTCTATGGGTAAAACTGAGCTACGGTTGTCTATCCAATCTTTACAGATATTCAGGAATGTGATTGAGTTATTAAAGTTTATCTCCACATGATTGGGACTGGTAGCCCAAACTGATTTTGCATAAGGGCAATGAAAAAATAGATGTTCTATATATTCTTTATCCTCACACCCAAATGAGCATTTTGGAGAAACGTCTGACATAAATCTTGATTACTTAAGATTAGTAGAGACTGCATTCTGGAGACATTTCCATGTGAAATTTTTTATTCTCTGAGACAGAACTAGAGCCCATAATCCCTTCCAAAAGGTGTCTGGTAAACTTAAGTTATAATTGTTAATTGTGTTCTCCGTTAATTTTGTGTGACGGACCGGAAAATTACGCCTTTGGCGCGTTGCCCCGCAGGCCATAACTTCCACAATGCGCCATGATGATGCTACGATCCGGGTCTTAAAGCTAGGCAATTGCATGTCCATTTTCCCTTGCAAGCATGCTCCGTAAGCATGATGCAGCTAAATTAGCTTCCACACCGTTCCAACTTACCCTTGTTCCGCAAAGGGTTTATTAAGAACACAAAAAATTTCTAAAACGGCAAAGAAACAGCCTTTTGAGGCCCTAAACGATGAAATTTGGCTAAAATTCCAAGACCGTGATGCATAGATCACGTCTTGATAATTGGGCCGTTTCCAATCAATTTAGACTCGTCTTGAGATAAATTACGACAATCGGATTTTTTAGCCTATGTCAAACACCTTGATAGGAAGTATGAGCATCCAAGGAACGGAATGCAACTTGCCTCATCAAGTCTGGCCACAATCATCTCTTGCATCGACCTACCGAGCTTAGATGATATGAGGGGCCAACGTGTTGGACCGGAGATGCTAAAACTCATTGCGGCTTCCTACGTACCCTTCCCTACTCTAAAGGGATCAAGCACACACCGTAGCTCATCCAGAAGGGACAGCAACTTAAACCAACTCGTTTGCAAGGTCGTAACCTAACAATAATGGTAATGGCCTGGTCCCTATAGGCCGTTCCGTCAAGATGTACAATGATTATGCATCATCGGGTCCGCAACATGGCATAATGATGCCTTCGCATCATATGCCCCATTGGAAACATTACACAACTATAAATGAGGCTTACGCATCATTTATACTCTTTCGGCTAAGCTATGAAGCTTACTTGGTGCATGGTCCGCATATGCACCTTCAACCAAGTACCCCTCCCTATATATGTCTTAATGACATTTCTACAAGTTAGAATAGAGGAGCTAATTGACATGCCCTGCTTCACAATTCATCCACAATGATTACGTGCAATGATTGTGGACTATGATTGCATGCAATGATTGCGGACTATGATTGCGAACACTGATTGCGCATAATGATTGCACGACAACTGTTTCTGCCGTATTGCACAATGATCGTGCAATACTCTCTCGGCCATCCCTTTCTGGCCTGATGCACAATGATTTTTCAGTATTGGCTCTAGGCCAATAGTACACATAACGTGCAGTGGTTGCGCTGCAATGCCCAAGGCCATCTACCCAACTGGACTAATGCATCATTTGATGCGAGATTTGACTCTTGGCCAAATGCCAAACATAATGCGTCATTTTGACGCGACATTGGCCTTAAGCCAATCTACCTCTTACCAACCAACGGAAGCTTTGGATGAAGCTTCATCTCAGGCCATGGCGTATCTTTCAGCATGCGCCATGCTAAAAACGTGGGCTGCTACATTTTTCACCCCTTTAAAGAATTTCGTCCCCGAAATTCAAAACAGAAGCTATTGTGGACAGTTTCTTCGACTTGGATTACTGAGCAAAAGTCTCATTCCAGATGCTCAGAAATCACGCTTCTTCAGGTCGTCGTGAACATCAATTTAAACCTTCTGAGCAAACGTCCCATACCGCCTGCCCAGGGATTCGAAAGTGCCCATACGTTACTGAGAATATCGAGTTGGCCAGTTGCCAAACGATATCTCAAACAGGTTTCCCAAGGGGCGTCCCATACCACCACTCAAGAATCCTTAAAGTAATAGTTGGCCAGTTGCCAACATCAGAAACGGCCAATTGCCGAAATATAATAGCCGGCCAATTGCTAGCACAAAAAATGGCTAATTGCCAAAACAAATAATAGTCGGCCAATTGCCAACATCAACAAAGTTAAAGGATGGCCAGTTTCCAACCCACTATCGGCCAGTTGCCGACATCAGCGCAAAAGTTGGCCTACTCTCCAACTTTATTTCCTTTAGAAGGAAACAATACTCGTTTGACGAGTCCACTCCGCACAGTCCCTTGAGTTTTCTCGGAATTTGCTCTGATACCAACTGTGATGGACCGGAAAATTACGCCTTTGGCACGTTGCCCTGCAGGCCATAACTTCCACGATGCGCCATGATGATGCTACGATCCGGGCCTTATATCTAGGAAAATGCACGTCCATTTGCCCTTGCAAGCATGCTCCGTAAGCATGATGCGGCTAAATTAGCTTCCACATTGTTCCAACTTACCCTTGTTCCGCAAAGGGTTTATTAAGAACACAAAAACTTTCCTAAAATGGCAAAGAAACGGCCTTTTGAGGCCCTAAACGATGGAATTTGGCTAAAATTCCAAGACCGTGATACAAAGATCGCGTCTTGATCATTGGGCCGTTTCCAATCAATTTAGACCCGTCTTTAGCTAAATTACGACAATCGTATTTTTTAGCCTATGTCAAACGCCTTGATAGGAAGTATGAGCATCCAAGGAATGGAATGCAACTTGCCTCATCAAGTTTGACCACAATCATCTCTTGCATCGACATACCGAGCTTAGATGATATGAGGGGTCAACGTGCTGGACCGGCTATACTGAAAATCATTGCGGCTTCCTACGTACCCTTCCCTACTCTAAAGGGATCAAGCACAGACCGTAGTTCATCCAGAAGGGACAACAACTTAAACCAACTCGTTTGCAAGGTCGTAGCCTAGCAATAATGGTAATGGCCTGGTCCGTATAGGCCGTTCCGTCAAGATGCACAATGATTATGCATCATCGGGTCCGCAACATGGCATAATGATGCCTTAGCATCATATGCCCCATTGGAAACATTACACAACTATAAATGAGGCTGACGCATCATTTATACTCTTTCGGCTAAGCTATGAAGCTTACTTGGTGCATGGTTCGCATATGCACCTTCAACCAAGTACCCCTCCCTATATATGTCTTAATGACATTTCTACAAGTTAGAATATGGGAGCAAATTGACATGCGTGCTTCACTATTCATCCGCAATTATTGCGTGTAATGATTGCGCACAATGATTGCACGACAACCGCTTCTGCCGTATTGCACATTGATCGTGCAATACTCTCTCGGCCAGCCCTCTCTGGCCTGATGCACAATAATTGTTCAGTATTGGCTCTAGGCTAATAGTCCACATAACGCGCAGTGATTGCGCTGCAATGCCCAAGGCCATCTACCCAACTGGCCTAATGCATCATTTGATGCGAGATTTGGCTCTTGGCCAAATGCCAAACATAATGCGCCATTTTGACGCGACATTGGCCTTAAGCCAATCTACCTCTTACCAACCAACGGAAGCTTTGGATGAAGCTTCATCTCAGGCCATGGCGCATCTTTCAAACTATTATTTTTTAGCATGCGCCATGCTAAAAACGTGGTGTGCTACAAATTATTCTTAAAAAATAATTATTTTTTATTTTCAAATTACATTTTATGTTATACCGTATCACTGAAATATATTTTAATTTCTCAACAATAATTATTAACCAATTATTGATTTTTAAAAAGTGGTTAAGAAAAATAATACTTTTTAGTAATAATACTAATTAGTAAATTTAATATTACATATATGTACTCTAATAGTAGAAAAAATTACTTATTTTTAGCACGATAAAATAAAATAAACAATTTTCAGAGATATGTCTGTTTTTGTCATTTTTTCACTAACTATAGCTGAACCTGATATTTTCCCAGACACAATTTGATCGCTTTTTTAAATAGTTTTAGCTTTAGTTTATAATTTGCAACCATTCAATTACTTTTTTTTTATAGAGCTCGGCACAGTAACGTACATCGGCAACCATTTAATTGCTTTTTTTACATAGCTCGGCACAGTAACGTACATCGGAAAAGCACTTTTGTAAAGCTCACAGCAATACCAAACTAATCCTAAGTATTAGCTAATAAAAATATATTTATTATCATCATTAGTAGAATAATTTATACATTTTCATTTTTAATTTGACATTTAATAAAATATTATCATGGAAAATTAATAGAGTACTTATTATGAAGAATTATGGAACCTTAATGACATGATAAATTTTATCCGTTAGATGCATTTCTAATCTCAAGCATAACCATCAATTATGACAACCGATTACATACCTAGATTTATCTCTTGTGAGGACAAATCTGAACCGCCACTTACATAGGCAAAGTTAGCCAAACTGTGTTTTATATTCTTGATGATAGCAAAGATTCTAGCTAATAGAATTAAACCTCATCTAGACTCCATTATTCTCCTTTTCAAGCTGCTTTTCTTTCTAAACGACAAATTTCAGACAATATAGTAATTACTCAGGAAATTATATTTTAAAAAGAAGAAGGTTAAACAAGCAGGAAGGTATTAAAATAGATATGTCTAAGGCCTTTGATAGGGTCAATTGGGATTTCTTAATCACAGCCTTAAAAGCTTTTGGTTTTGACCATTCCTTCTGTAACCTTATATACCAGTGTATCTCCACTACATCCATAGATGTTCTGCTAAATGGTAGTCCTGGGACTTATTTTAAACATTCTAGAGGCCTAAGCCAAGAAAACCCATTATCTCTTTATCTCTTTATTATGTGTACAGAGATCTTATCTAGACTCCTTTTATCTACGGAGGATGAGAAGATTATTCATGGAGTTAAGATAACACCAAAAGATAGTCCAATCTCTCACCTTTTCTTTGTTGATGTCTTCCTTCTGTTTCTTAGAGCTGACCTTAAAGAATGCAACTCAATTCTACAAATCATAGAAACTTTTAGCAAAACCTCAGGACAACTTATTAATTTTGACAAATATGGGGTTTTCTTTAGTAAGAAAGTTCACCCCAAACATCAAAGGATGATATCTAAACTCTTAGAAATTAAAAAAATATATACTTAAAAGATTCATACTTAGGTGCCCCTTTATTCATAGATAGGTCTAAAATAAAACTTTTTGAGGGTATAATAGAAAAAATGGAATTGCGAGTTCAAGGATGGAAAGGAAAGGTGATGGCTCAAGCAAGTAAAATGATACTAAATAAGGCAACCCTAACAAGTATGGCAAGTTACCAGATGGGATGCTTCATTATACCAAAAAAAATTACTAACAAGATAGATGCTTTACAAAGGGACTTTTGGCGGGGTAAAGAAAAAAATGCTAAGGGATATTACCCCCAAATCATATTCATGCCTTTGTAAACCACTTAGTAAAGGAGGCTTAGGGTTCATAAATGCTCATAAGTTTAACTTAGCATTGATAGCAAAACTAGCATAGAGGTTACTTACAGAACCAAATGCTCTTTGGGTGACTCAACTCAAACCTAAATATTTTATGAAATCCTCAGTTTTTAGAACTAAACTTCCTTCCACGATTTCATGGATATGGAAATGCATACATAAGGGAGTCCAATTAGTTGCACAAAATAGCATTTGGTAAGTGGGGGATGAACAGAGTATTAACTTATGGGAAGACAACTGGATTCCAGACTTAGATGGAAATATGAGCCAATTTAGAAATTCTAATAATTCTTATTTAACACTTGTGGTTGATCTTATTGATCCTATCACCAAAAAGTGGAATGACATTTTAATTCACTCTTTATTCCCTGGTACTATAGCAAGGCAAATATGTGGGATTAGAATAACTTTTAATAGGAATGCAGAGACTAGATCATATAAACTCAGATGGTTACTCACAGCTTCGGGCAATTTCACAGTCAAATCCATGTACTCAAAATGTAGCACCCCGCGTTTTTAGCATGGCGCATGCTGAAAGATGCGCCATGGCATGAGATGAAGCTTCATCCAACTTCCGTTGGTTGGTAAGAGGTAGATTAGCTTAAGGCCAATGTCGCGTCAAAATGGCGCATTATGTTTGGCATTTGGCCAAGAGCCAAATATCGCATCAAATGATGCATTAGGCCAGTTGGGTAGATGGCCTTGGGCATTGCAGCGCAATCACTACGCGTTATGTGGACTATTGGCCTAGAGCCAATACTGAACAATCATTGTGCATCAGGCCAGAGAGGGCTGACCGAGATAGTATTGCACGATCATTGTGCAATACGGCAGAAGCGGTTGTCGTACAATCATAGTCCGCAATCACTGCACGCAATCATTGCGGATGAATAGTGAAGCAAGCATGTCAATTTGCACCCCTATTCTAACTTGTAGAAATGTCATTAAGACATATATAGGGAGGGGTACTTGGTTGAAGGTGCATATGCGGACCATGCACCAAGTAAGCTTCACAGCTTAGCCGAAAGAGTATAAATGATGCGTAAGCCTCATTTATAGTTGCGTAACGTTTCCAATGGGGCATATGATGCGAAGGCATCATTATGCCATGTTGCGGACCCGATGATGCATAATCATTGTGCATCTTGACGGAATGGCCTATACGGACCAGGCCATTACCATTATTGCTAGGCTACGACCTTGCAAACGAGTTGGTTTAAGTTGTTGTCCCTTCTGGATGAACTACGGTCTGTGCTTGATCCCTTTAGAGTAGGGAAGGGTACGTAAGAAGCCGCAATGAGTTTCAGCATTGCCGGTCCAACACGTTGGCCCCTCATATCATCTAAGCTCGGTAGGTCGATGCAAGAGATGATTGTGGCCAAACTTGATGAGGCAAGTTGCATTCCATTCCTTGGATGCTCATACTTCCTATCAAGGCGTTTGACATAGGCTACAAAATCCGATTGTCATAATTAAGCTCAAGACGGGTCTAAATTGATTGGAAACGTCCCAATGATTAAGACGTCATCCTTGAATCACGGTCTTGGAATTTTAGCCAAATTCCATCGTTTAGGGCCTCAAAAGGGCGTTTCTTTGCCGTTTTAGGAAAGTTTTTGTGTTCTTAATAAACCCTTTGTGGAACAAGGGTAAGTTGGAACGGTGTGGAAGCTAATTTAGCTGCATCATGCTTACGGAGCATGCTTGCAAGGGCAAATGGACGTGCATTTGCCTTGCTTTAAGGCCCGGATTGTAGCATCATCATGGCGCATCGTGGAAGTTATGGCCTACGGGGCAACGCGCCAAAGGCGTAATTTTACGTTCCGTCACATAAAATATAATGAATAAAAATTGGTGATATATAGATTCAAGGATAATTTTTGTCAGTTATAAATTGGTTAATGATTATTGCTGATAAATTAAAATATATTTCAGTGATACGGTATAACATAAAATGTAGTTTGAAAATAAAAAATAATTATTTTTAAAGAATAAAATATAATGAATAAAAATTGGTGATATATAGATTCAAGGATAATTTTTGTCGGTTATAAAAAAAGATGGGATAGAATTGGAAAATAAAATATGAAATTAGGGTGAACTATAACATTTGCTTTTAAAACTTTTAAAAGCTCCTTCTCCCCCTCTTTTAAATTGATAGATTTTGGAAGTGTTTTGCATAAAAAACACTTTATGACATCTTTACCAAACAGTAGGATGAAAAAATATTGCTATAATTATGTTTTCAAAGTATTTTTTTTTAGAAAGAAAAGAAGAAGTACCAAAACTTAGTTAGATTGGCTAAGAATTATATAAGTGGACCATAGTGACGGTGGCAAGTATTGATGCCAGTGAGTAATTTCGCATCATCTCACGTATTTCTTGATAAATGTTTAACGTTATTTTTATTCAATGATGATGGATAACATAGTTTATTGTTAGTAGAGCGTGTTGTTATTAGGTTAAGTACTTAACGATTTGACTTACTAACTAATCATGGTTTTATTGTTTTTATGCAACGAATAACCTCATATTTGGAAGCGTAATGTTATAGAATGTAATGGCATGTCCCTCTACCGATAATGTCCTAACTTAGCCGCTGCGGTCATCTGACAGTATGGGGTTTTCAATGGTCACCGCTATGGTCATCCAGAAGCAGCTTCTCAGGAGGTTACTCATCCCAGGATTACTCAATACCGAGCATGCTTAACTATAAAGATTTTTCGCTAACTATGAAGTCAATTATGATGAAAAGGTCTCGGTGTTAGGAAAGGACAAACCATTATTTATATTCCATTTGACGAATCCTACCTGCCGAGTCGGAGTACTATAATACCGCCAATTTAGTTTGGTGCCGTCCTCGGCTCCGGAATATGTTCAATCTTAGACTCTGGCATTTTTTCTCACTCATGAGACCCTTTCCCGACACAATCCGTCAAGCATAATTTTTCACCCTCAACAGGTAACCCGTGGTCGACTCTAATACTTTATGTAAGGACCTGATCCTCCGCCAATACTGTCCCCACTTAGTCACTACGGTTATCCAACAATGTGGGATTCTCAACTGACATGGATGCGGTCATCCATCAACAGTTTTCTGGGAGGTAGCCCATCCCTAGATTACTCTCGCCCAAGAACGCATAAAAACAATGCTTTTTACCAACTCTGGATCCAACTATGTTGGCAAGGCCACGATTTTACGAAAGGACAAGCCATTACATATTTCTATTTAGTGAATTGAATTACGTACATAATATATATGGGAATTTTGAAAAAATCGAACTACATCATATGTGAGTAAAATGGTTGCCATCGGAAATAACTTAACATTTTAAAATATAATAGCTTAAGTGAATGGATTAGCTTTTCATTATGTCATTGAAATAGTAAGAACATACAATATGATACGTATTGTTGATTCAATTCTGAGTTTTGCTCTTTTCAGACTGTTCTTAAAGGGGGAAAAAACAACAAGGATTTGAACACTTTTAATATCTACACAATTATTCTTGAGACGAATGAGTTGAGGTGCTGTAATTTTGTTACAGCTTACATAGTTTAATGTTTTGGTTCCGCTAGGTTGTTGGAGTATGTGGCGCGATAAACCACATATGTATAGCTAGGGATTGTCCCTCATGGAATAAAGAGGAATACATGTGGAGCTTAATAAGCTTGGGCATCTCCATACTTAGCACCGAGGCATTTTAGTCAAAAACCCCACATCTCTTATCCCAAGGTGGTCAAGTGGGGTTCGAGGTCATGTGGTCGGGCCTTGAGTAGTGTCCGATGGTCTGTGAAGATCCTAACAATTGGTATCAGATCCCATGGTCGGGGATACTGTCCGAACATAGAAATGGTTGTAGATGTTACCCGGTTTAGGGCGCAAGTAGCGTCAGACTCAAGGTGGAGCAGGCAAGTACCAAAGTTGAACTGGCGCTCAAGGTGGAATTAGTATATCACCCATTAACTCAGGTGGAACAAGGTTCTAGATCGGCAAGGCAATGCTCAAGGTTGAATTGGTGCTCAAGGTGGAGTTAGTGTCTCACACATTAACTTCAAGTGGAGCACGGTTCTAGGTAGGAAAGAAAATGCTCAAGGTGGAATTAGTGCTTTCCTTCTCATTAACTCAAGGTGTAGTAGGATTTCAGGGCTCATAGTGACAATAATCATGACCGATGGGTAGCATATACATATGGTAATCATATGGTGGAGTATGATTGGACTGGTGAAGTGGTTTAATCTCGCCATGGTGGATATTGTTGGAGTATGTGGCGCGATAAACCACATATGTATAGCTAGGGATAGTCCCACATGGAAGAAACATGAGTACATGTGGAGCTTAATAAGCTTGGGCATCTCCTTACGTAGTACCCATGCCTTTTAGATTAAAACCGCACACCTCTTATCCCAAGGTGGTAAAATAGGGACAACATCGGTGCAATGTGGTCGTGCCCATAGTAGGTTCCTATGGTCCATGAAGATCCTAACGTCGTTCATTAAAATAAGAAAGGTGCAGAAAGGTAATACCATTTCAAAGGATCAATAAGATATCTTTTTAAACTAAAAAACATATCAAATAATGTTTTCTGGGGGGAAAAAATATGTAAAAATTAATTCCGATATAATTTCATGGCTGGCTTGAGGATACAACTCGAGAAAGGAGAGGCATAGTATGGGAGAATGTCAAGGCGGAAAATGCTAGAAAAAATTTGTGGAGTGAAGAATAAAAATATCTATCGGGTTTTCCTTTACTTTTGTAATGATAAGAAGAGTAAACTTGATATTAATAAATATTATTCATATGTCGGAAAATGCATAACTAAATAAAAATTATGCCCGTGCCGTTACGGCACGGGTTAAGCCCTAGTTATCTTATAACTGTATTATACAGACCAATAGGTCTAAATTGGCTAGGATTTTTCGGATGTCTACTTTTAGGGATAAGAAATAAAAAAGTTTATTTAGATCTAGATATAGAACCCCTGTTTTGAAAAAATGTTGAATAGTTGCGACTACTTGTTCTCCTACAATGTCCCAATTATGTTTAAAAAAGCTGGCAGGAAAACCATCTTGTCCTGGTGATTTATTTGGTTTTAAACTTTTTAAGACTTTCAAAATTTCCTCTGGAGAGGGCACTAGATTTAAGACTTCATTTTCTTCAGATGATATACTAGGTTGTAAATGTTGGAAAAGTATTGGGTCAGGAGGTTGGGGTTCTGAAGATGCAGAAAAAAGATTTATGAAATAATCATACAAAACATTCTTCATCTCAGTTTTATCAAAAGTAATCTCAGCATTGCTTTTCTTTAGACATTTTATAGTGTTCCATTTCATTATTTTTAAAGTTTTGGTGTGGAAATATTTTGTGTTTTTCTCTCCTAGTTGAACAATGTTATATCTAGATTGTTGTTTGGTTATTGCTTCTTGAGTGTCATAAAGTTTCTCTAGTTGAGCCAGTTTTTCCTGAATTTTGTCCTTTTTTATATATATGTATATATGTCTAGAGGTGTTAAGTTTATCAATTTGTGCCAGAGTTTTCTTTATTTGTTTAGAAGGTAGCCCAAAGATGTTTTCATCCAAAAAGTCAGTTGGCTACCTAAAAACTCTAAGTTATTAACAAGAGACTCAGGGGGATTTTCTCTAATTAAGTGATTCCAGGATTTTTCTATTGTTTGTACACAAGAAGATTGTTTTTGCCATGTGTCATAATATTTGAAAGTAGATTCAAAATTTACAAAGTTATTATCCAAATTTAAAGCAATATGACTGTGATCAGATCCTACTACAACTAGGTGAGTAATGTTATCTTTTGGGAATTGTAAATTCCATTCAGCATTTGCTACTGCCCTATCTAGTCTTTCCTGAATGTTAGCAGCATCTTTCCTATGATTGTTCCAAGTAAATTCATATCCTTTAAAACCGAGGTCATAAATACATGCAGTCTGAAGAATGTTTTCATAATATGCACACTCAAATTTCTTAAAAGGAAGACCACCTAATTTTTCATATGAATCAAATATCATATTCATATCTCCTAATAGAATCCATGGAAGATTGTTCTTATCCACCTGCTCAGATATTTCCTTAATAAAGTCCCATGTTATGTTTCTAGTAGCATGTTAACAGCTATATTTTTTTATTGAAAATTTGTTTGGACTAAGATGTTTATCATGTTGATATTTCCACATCCCTGTACATTCCAAGCTATTAGTTTCATCACTAATAAACTGCAAATGTTTGCTAAAAAAATTCTAAGTCCGGTATCTTAATTCAATCAATAAAAGTTCCGCAATACTAATTTAGAGAAAATTAAACTAAAGGAAATTAAATAAAAATGGGAAATTAAATGGAATTCAAGTTAGGGAAAAGTACTTGTGTCTCCTCGTGTTGCTTTGAGGGGGTAAGTAATGGGAATATAATTGGAATATATGAATCTTCTTTAGTTACTTGTTCTTTCAAATTAGAGCCATACTAATCAATTTTAAAGGGCTTCCCATCCAAAGATGGAATAGAGCACAAATTGTTCGAAGACGAGGAAGAAGGAAAATATGAAATTGTAATTTTGAAAGCTGATTTTGGCTGAGTCTTAGGAGTTTGAAAAGATGATGCAGTGTACAAATGATTATGATTGGAAGAATGCAGAGATGAAGATGCAACATTAGTTGGCGAGCAATAAGATGATATGGAATTTGGGGATTCAAATGAATCCCTAGCATTTTCATAGGATGAAAAAGATAATCTTCTTCATTATATGGGAGAAAAAAAAAAAAGGAACCGGACTAGGCTGTACCGGGTTAAGAATATCTTGTAGAAGGACATAACCGATCTGCATCCCCGATTCAGATGTTCGAGCCGAGTCCATAACTCTATGCGTTTCTGAGTTGACAGATCGGAACGATTCTGAATCACATTCAGCCAAAGGAATGTAATTTTCAGGTAAGTTAAAGGAAAAACTTCTTTTCCCTAAAACCGAAGAATTTTCCAGAGGCATGTCTTCGTCAATGATCATCGGTCCTGAAACCTCGTAGGAATGATGATTAGATTGGATTGCCTCCTCCTCTTACACATAGTTTCTAAAGATGTCATTAAAAGTTTCACGAACTCCGGGATGGTTTAAAAATGACTCTACTAGTATTGTCTCTCCATGATGATCAAAGTTATCTTTGGGGTTCCAGATTTGCTCTTTTGTATCATTTAACCAGAAGATATCATCTCCCGGAAAATGAAAATCAACTGAAATGTCATAGATGTCCTCAAGAGGACGACCTTGCAGGATGGCACAACTACTTACTTTGTAGCCAAAACGCAAACAATGAGTACAGAACTTCGAAGGCAAGTTGATGTAGTTAAAGACTATAGTTCAGTCACAGGATAGTTCCCTACTTTAACTAATAGCTTATCGATCAAAGGTTTCTCAATATGCACCCATACTAACACTCTTGGTAGACAATCTGATGATGCTACTTCGACACCAGTGCAGACCCTTGACACTTGACCTAATTTACTTGTTATAAGACCTAGCATTTATCTCCCTTTGTGTTCATGCTTAGCATTAGACACTGAAGCCCATATTGGTATTTCCTTAACTTTATCTGTGGAAATGCTCATTCCCTGATAAGTCGTTGTTGCATCCAGTATATTTCCAAAGGGGTACCATGGACCGTTGAAAGAAATCCAAGAGAAATCCTCCTTAGAACGAAAGGAAATAATAAATAAATTTGAATCCACTTCCCTTAACTGAAATCCCAAATTAGCTCCTTAGAAGTTATTAAGAGCTCCTCTTACTTCCCATGTCTTAATAACTTCAGTAGAGAAAATTCTCTCTAAAAGGTGGTGTTGTTTAATACCATAATCCCCAATAAATTCTGGTGGAGTTGGTAATATCCCTGAATTGCTATTATTGGCATACCTTTGAGTAGAGATAAACCACTAAGATGCTGGTAAAGAAAGTGTTGCTCACCCATTGTAGAAGAAGAGAAAAAACTATATAGAACAAGACTCCACAAGAGGGTGGAATGAGGGAGATTAAATGGTCAAAACACTAAGGCTTGTTGCAGAACCCGTGAATGATACCATTATCGATTTTTTTTTTAAAGATGTTTATCCAATCCAGCATCAACAGCCTGATAAGATTTAAATTTAAACTAATGAATATGGCACCGTGATGTGAGTGTATCAGAAGTTCTTTTAACTATACTAGATTTTGGGAAACTAAACTACCTAGGATTATAATCCAACCAAGCAAACTGACTAGAAAGTCACCACTCCTTGTACGAAGTTTAAGAAAAACAGTAATTTAGTCTAGTATATATAAAATCTTAAAGAATATTACTCCCCAGATTATTTAAGCTTATTTCTCATTTGTATTCTAGCCTAGGATACAATATGACTATTGATTAAATACACATTTATTCATGATGTGTTATATTTTGTTCCATCAAATAAAAAAATATAAAGAAAACCGTCACCACAGGTCTCGGAATTAAAATGGAATTATTGTCTGGTTTTCTTTTTTCTAATTTGCTAGTATCTAGTCTAATCCTAAATTAAATGCCCTTTAATTGTTGTACTAAAATAAGATGCGTGTAACAGAGTCGAACCAAGAAATCAACAGACTGAATGATAAATCTATCGTTCTACTGATCACGAGAAGACAGGAAAACGAAAAGATGGGAAGGATGTGATTAGTCTTGCATATCACTTAAATGCTTGACTATTAAGATGTTTTAGCCTAATATATTTAAGAATAACAATCTACCCAGAACTTAGAGAGAAAATTTCCAAAAAACCATGGCTTGTGAATATGAAAAGGTTCCCGAGAATGCTCTTATTTAATCTACCAAAGTTATGCGATGTAGAGATAATCATCTGCATCTAATCCATTACTATATATGCTCAAATTGTGATTTTGGGGTTTTCCTACACCCTGATCAAGCAAAGTGGCTTGCCTATTGCAATTTAAGCAAAGAAAAGAAAAATAAATTAGATCCTCGTGCTAAGGCTAGAATTCAGGTTAAGATGGAGAAAGGTAAGTCTCTAGATGTTGTTGTATATTGCAAAGAGATGCCTCCAGAATTTGATTATGAGTATGTTTTAAGGAGAAAAGCAAGATATCACCGAAATAGGGGAAAAGGACATTATGAAGAGGCATAGGTAGAGGAAGCAGAAGGGGAGGTCTGAAATTAGATTCATATTTCGACAAGATCTAGACAGCAGGATGAGGACCGTCTAATGCATATTAATAGGTTTTCTTTGTGTTTTATGTTTTTTCTTTTTTCTAGTATTATGGCTGTGGGTATGAGTGTTTCTGTTGTTGTTATGTGTGTAAATTTAAGAAGACTAGTCCAGATATGGCTCTCCTGTAACTCTAAAGGTGTCTATTAATGTTATCTATAATCTTCTATCTATTTTCGATATCTTTTATTTTCTAATGATAATCTAACTGATACTACCATGCGGTTTACTATTCTAAAATATGAAATAGGAAATAGAAGTGAAGATGTCATGGATATTAAACTTTTACCCAAAAAAAAAACACATAAGGGATCTATAAGAATTATTCAGAAGAGAATTGACAATCAATCATATATTAAGACGGAGGCCAAGAAATTAAAAGACTAATTTAAGGAAGGGTTAATTGAAAGTTTTTGAGGCAGCAAACTGAAAAGAATTAGATTATAGGATGAAAGGATTTGAGAGATATATTAGGTAAGAGATGCAGGTAATGAAAATGCTAGTGCAGATGTATGATTGTTTTATTTTATTTTTTGAAAAGAAGAAATATCCTAACAATTACAGGTACAACCAATTTTAGAATATGCTAGAGCAATTAAATGCAATGAATGATTTGTAGTGAAAACTTTTTATGCATGAGCTCAAAATCATTTTTGTTCCTTGTTCCTTCAGGAAAAAAAACTAAAATCCGCCCAATAACATTGATTAGTAGATGAATGCTAATAGCAACTATATCCTACTTGAATCCCCCATTCCATTATCCCCCTCAAGCTAAGGATTCGACACAAGAACGAATTACTCAGAAGCCATTATAGAATCAGAGGAAGAGTTTTTAGAGAGAAAAAATTAGGAGAGAGAAGAGAGAAAAACTAGTCATTGAGGAAGCTTCCTGCGGGTGGGAGGCAGGGGATCGATTCCCACCTGCCACCAGGAAAGGTTGGATTCATGTTTTCACCAATTTCTTCAATAGATAGAGCTGAGATGTATGGATAGAGCTGACGTTGATGGGTTGACAATTGGATTAGCAGTGGACTAGTCCAGCTTGCAAATGTCTGCTTACATTGAGGCTATAATTCCAATTCTAAATTATTTAGGTTTCAAGATTTTCCATTGAGGCTATCAATGGAGGCAGACAATGTAATTTGATTCCGGTTTATTCAATAAAGTCTCCTCTTATGTAAATCTAGTTTAAATTCTTAATGTATCTTCTTTCCTATTAAAAAAATAAAAATAAATAAAGTCTCATTTCCTTTAGAGCATCTCCAACGGTGGGTGAAAAAAATTATATGCGAAATTTTTATTTTGATCCTTATTTATGGGGTTTTATATATATGGTAAAAATAACAATGTTTTGTTCATGAATCATCTCCAATGGTGTGAAGTCTTATTTTCAGGATTTGTTTTTCTTAGTTAAACAATAAAGTGATTTATTTTTTCCTATTGGTTTAGAAAAATTTATTTAGAAATAATAATTTAAAAAAGTAAAAGTGGAAATTTCTGAGAAACCCCGGTTTGATTCATCTCTCTTCCATAAACTCATCATTAAGATGGTTTATATTTGTAGCCCAACATATAAGATCTACGGTTCATAATAGTAGTTTAAATTAGATTTAAATTTCTATATTTTTAACAGGACTAAATTAACCTTTATCTATATCTATATTATATATTATTAACAAAAGAAACAATTAAATATGTTTTTCTTAAATATGAATTAATGGCGTTTTTTGTGGGTCATATTTGAGGGCGGAAAATATATTCTCAAACTTTATTTCTCTTTCGTTGTTTAGTTTAGATCCGAGATGGTAGGCATTAACCTCGCATCTCTTATTTTTTTACTGAAAAAATTTATGGAAAAAAAACAGCCATTTCTTACGGACAAGAGTTTGATATCATTGTAACGCCCGACTACAACTCGCTTCTGATCCATTAGGGTTATTAGATATGAGGTTAAACAATAACTCACAGCTTGAGAAAACGTTATTTAACTTGAGGATGATTCGATTTCTCCTATAGAAACTATGTGATATTTGGGATTCTCACATGAGATAAATGTGTGAGAGTTTGATCTTTCACATTAAAAATGGATGATAATTTCATTTTTCATATATGAATTAGGTGATTGGTGGAATTTTCACAAAAAATTCAGTGAATTTTTTATCATTATTAATCGAGCCTGAAAAGTGAAAACAGGAAGAAGTTCCCAGTGGTTCAACGTGTATGGTAATGATTTCGGTTGGGGGCGACCAATTGCTGTAAAAACAGGTAGAAACGGCAAAAACTATGGAATAACTACTGTGAGTCCAGGACCAGTTGAAGGAAGTGTTGATATTGAAATTTGCCTTCCAGTTGAAGTCTTTAAGGCTATGGAGAATGACGTTGAATTCATGGAAGCCTTTTCGTCTTAAGATTTCTAACCATATTGTCCATTTTATGTGGTGGAGCCAGATTCCATAGGAAAGGAGTGCAAAAATTTCCTCTCCCCATGCTACAGGATGCAAAATGGGCTTGCAAGTCCTATTTATACAAAAATTTGCAAAACTAATTATTGTTGGGCTCGGGAGTCAGCTGGGTTGGGTGTGCAACTGCACATCCATGCTCTAAGGTGGCTCCAGCCCCGATTCTATGAACATCATTTTTAGCATATTTAGCATTTTTACAGAGAATGAAAAATGCTCTGTTGATCCTTTTTAGTGGAACTCCCCGCCGACTATGACTTGTAATGCTATGGGGATTGATAAAAATATTCATTCCATTTTTCGTTGCGCTGACGTTATGTTGCTTTTCCTTATTTTTACATTCTCTTCTTTCTTAGAGCAAGGGTTGGAGTGAGAGCCCTCATTGAATTTGAAAGAGTCTGATCAAATTAGATGTTACTTTGGGACGAGGGCTCTCACACACACACCCAAAATCATTCACATACTCATTTAGATGAATGAGTGTTCGAAAGTCTTCACTAAGAGGCTAAAGATTTGCCGCTCACCTAAACCCACCAAAAACGGCTGATGTTGAGCCGTTTCAATAGATTTTCTAGTTTTTTATTTTTCTTAATCTCTTTAATGTGGGTCCCATTAGAGTTTTATATTAAAAAAAATACCTAGGAGGCACATCTTTAGCCGCTTGGAGAGAAAAATTCTCTCCACTCCTAGTCTATAAATTTACTTGCCCACGGTCACAAAGTCACTCTTTCAGCTAGACTCTCACTGGTTTTGGCTGTGAATGAGTGTTAAAAACACTCATTCCATAGCCCTTGCTCTTAGGAGTTTAGGTTCTCCCCCTCCTTCCTGTTTTCTATTTGGTTTGATCCGTAAACTCATTCAAAAACAATTCTGAGGAGACTACTACTTAAAAAACTTTAGCGAAAGGTTTCAAATTGCACCTCATTTCTAATCCACCTTACACTCAACTGATTTTTCTTTCTCATCATGCCGATGTTACTATAATAAATTGCACCTCAACTGATTTTTCTTTCTCATAGCAGATGAGGCTATTCTCGCATCATGCCGATATTACTATAATATAATGATAACACCTTTGAATGATGATATCAATGACCTGAATCCAAAATTCCTTGGTATAAAATTCTTTATCCATAAAAAAAAAAAATCAATATCATATTAGGCCCAGGCCCATCTAGAACATCCAATGCATCTACAGATAGTCCAGCCCTTGTAAAAGAACGACTTTTTGGGGACTACTCAAAAATGGAGGGGGACTACTCTTCATTTTTTGGGTGGATATTTTGAGTAATTTTGGGTCACTCCTTATCTTAATTTTTTTTAATACCAAACTTGCCCTTGATAATTAAATTAGTTATTGTATTAAATAGTTAGTATTAGTGTAATGATTAATTAGTTGGGTGTTTTTAAAAGAATAATTTTTGAGAAGAAGTTTTTTTTTTTTAAGATGGTTGATTTCGAAATGAGGGTTTTGGGTACTTAGGTATACTTCAAATTTAGTTAATGTTGCTTGAATTGACAAAAACTTTCGAAAAAATGAGAAATTTATAAACTGATTTCGACCATGGAAATGAAGTTCGGCTACGACATCTGAAGAACAGGTAGCCGAACTCATCTGCAAGTGTAGTTCGGCTAATGGTTCTGAAGACACAGGTAGCCGAACTCAGCTTTAATGGAGTTTTTGTTTTCAGAGAAAAGTTCGGCTAGGAAAAAAAAAGTTGCGACGTAACCGAACTAAAAGTTCGTCTGGGAAAAAAAAATCGACGTAACCGAACTCAATATATAGGTTTTCAGAGAAAAGTTCGGTTAGGAGAAAACAAATGCGACGTAACCGAACTAAAAGTTCGGCTAGGAAAATAAGGAAAAAAAGTTGCGACTCAACCGAACTTTTCTCTGAAAGTAAAAACTCCATTAAAGCTGAGTTCGGCTAGTTCGACAAACTGTTTCACATAATTCCTAGCCGAACTTCTCTCTGCAACTTCCATTTTCAACTCATTTTGATGATTACTACTCATTTTTTCAACCAAATAATGAGTTTGTGGAAAAAATTTTGAATCGAGACGATGAAGCGAAAATAAGAGAAGAAAATGAACCCTCTAATAGTAACGGATTTGTGAAAAATTTAAAGTAATGGATTTGTTGTAATTTTGATTTAGATTTAGTTTTAATTAGGTTAAGGGTAGGTTAGTCATTTCCATACTTTAGGACACCTCTTATAAATATAGGATAGATATTCCTATCACAGAATAGTCCACCTCTATTTTTAATTAGTTCCCAGTAAAAAATAGTTCTTGTAAAATATAAAAATCCCCAAATTGATGATGAAGCTGATGTTTATCAAAACAATAAAAATGATGAAGCTGTGAATTTAGGGCAAGAGATAAAAACCTTTCAGAAAATCAAATCAATGATACAATTGAACAAATCTGAGAATAACCCATCAAAATTAAGCGAAATGGCAACCAACGCCAATGAGAAAGAAGCAAACTTGGTGGAATCTAGGAGGGTGGTAAAAATGAATCTTTGGCAAGAGAAGCTGCTGCTGCTGTATCCATCCTTTCTGAGCTTTGCAGTGCAATTGGTAGTCGTCCTTGCGTCCGGCTCCCTTAAAAATGGGAGGGCTATTGCCCCTTGGGGAAAAAAATACTTCAAACTTATAACCATTCTCTATAAAACATGCATATCCCTCCCTCAATCAACCCCCACTTTGCTTTACTTGTTGTTACAAATTGAAAACCCTTCTCAACTATCACAACCCTTCTTCTTCTTCTTCTTCTTCTGGTTGAAATTGAAAGACACTGTAAATGGGGTTCTTGATTTCTTGCACATACTGACGCTGTAATTCATTTCTTGCAAGCTTTCTAAAAAAGATAAAGATTGTAGAGAATTATGGCAAGCATTCGAAAAATGTGCTGCAATGATCTTCTTGATATGAACCATATACTGATAGGTCAGATAGCTACAACTGGGAAAGACGTAAGAACCATTTCTTATATTTAGTTGAATCAATTCGATATTTAAGAACCATTGATATGAATTGGATGATGAAACTGATAAAAAAAATTTAATGTTTTATGTAGAGTTATGGATCTTTATTGTACTATGAGATTTTGTGTAACCCTGATTACGCTCTTGTTGCTGTATCCCCTGGCAATCGAATTCTGGGTTTCAGTAAGTAATTTTATTCTTCTTCTGCTTTATTAAACTTCCTCAGTTCTTCATATTGAAATTCAATGATTTTTCCAGTTACTGCACGTATTCAGGGAGAAGGTACAGAAAGGATTTGCGACATAACTGAGATATTTTACTGCGATGTGGGATTGCCTGAAATTAGTGATATGCTTATCCAGACAATAGTGGAAAAGGCTGACAAGCTGTAAGTTTTATCTATCTAGTGCTTATTGATACGACATATTTACTGAAGAGTTGAACACAAAAAAGATGATGGTGCTGTCAGCGTTTAATCGTTTCATGTATCTGATGAAAAACAATTCTTTTCAACAGTGGCAAGGTATATTTTGTGGAAGCAGATGTGCCATTAAACAACCAAAAATTCCTCAATTTGTTTGAAAAAGTAAGCATCTCTAAATCACACCTTTGACCAATGTGTTATTAGATTGCTTTATATGGTACAACAATTTGGTCAATTTGCTGTATTTTATAGCACGCGCGCGTTTTTTAATGTTGGCATGGCGATGGATACTTCACTATGTTTTTCCACTACTTTTTCTATTGTTGGAGTTTGAGTAGAGCAGTAAGCTTAATTTACCAAATGCAAAGACTGCAGCTAATGCTGTAAATTAGAATTTACATGAAATTTACCTGGAGCCTCGATTAGGAGCACCTAGAGCAGACTGCACCTACCATATACTGTAATTGGCTTGGTCCCATAGCTAGAGCCCCTCACACTAGGACAGTGTACAATATTTACTCTTAATCAAATTTTCGATCATTTCATTTCTAGAATGTTGAATCAATCATGCTATTAGTCATCGACTATTGCTTATGCATATGCTTAAACAGTAAACCTTACCGATTCCTTTTTCTTCAGCATGGGTTTACTTGGGATGACAAACAGCCTGAAGGAAGTAGCAAAAGTGAGTCTCCTTTCATAACGTGAATTTCAAATTACACAAACACTTGCATTTATGTAATTTAAAAACCAACTGATTTCCATGTTTTCTTTAATTATACAGGACTCAGGAAAGACTTGTTAAAGAACAGACTTTTGGAAGCACATGACAATTCCTGGTTTGAAGCTATAACAGTCAGAAGCATTGAAAACTCTGGATTCTCGACGCCTACTTCTACTAGCTTCTACTAGCTAGTCATTCAAATGATATTTGTTGCAATGATACACATACACGTTTAAATAGTTACTGTGGTATACAAAATACATTATAAGTAGTTTGTCAAGGTAAAAAATACATTATAAGCAGTTTGCCAAGGTAAAAAATATATTGTATGGATTCATCCTGTACTTCAGTTATAGAGTTATTGCAGAAGATGTAGTCTGTCATATCTAGAGGAACTGCTGGTTTTAAGTGAATCTATTGCCGTCTTCATCTTGTGACGGTGGTTAGAGACTTTTTTGAGGTGGATTTAGAAGTAATGCTTGATATCTCTGCGGTGGCATTCGAGCCTAGTAAGTCTTGGTTGTTACCGTGTGCATTTCTGTAAATACTCGTCATGTATCAGTATGTTTACATGTCGCATACCTATTCTTGTAAGTAATTTTGTTGTTCAACCATTTTTCTGTTCAACTGAAATCCATTTTCAGTCATGAATCATGTTCAGACTCTTTGGTGGTAGCAGAATCTTAAAATACTAAACATACTTTTTCTTGAAAAAAAGTCGGCTCTAATTTCTTCTATGCCTCATTGTATTGTAATTGGATCCGCAGGCTCTAGTGGTCGGTCGGTCTTGAAAAAAATTCAAACATGTGATCCAGCGCAGGCAGACCAGAACTAAATAAGTTGTAATGCGTGGTACAAGTAAGTCTCCTGTAAGATATATTTTTACAGGAGAGTAGTTGATAGAGGGTTTCCGCTGTCATACCATATTTTATTTTTTCGAAACCCCAATTAATATTATAACATATGCGTTTCTAATTCATACCAGCCCAGCATCACCATAACCCAATAGTGAAGCACTGTGCAGCATTACCTTTTACCAAGACCACTGTAAAAGTTTAAAGACTTCCCCTTAGGCATTACAGCTTTCCCTATATCAGCCATCTAATTAGAAATGCTCAAAGCATGTTTCACCTCCCTACTACTACTAGGCTCGTTTCCTTATTTGGATGTGTCAAAAAAAAATAGTCTTGTTTCATTATTTGGATAGTCAAATGTTATTAGTTTATTCATTTAGAGAGATCGATCACTTCTCTTTTTTATTTTTCTATTAAGAGGGGACCATTCCTCTCTCCATTATCTCTCTAATATCAAATTAATGGAACCATTTACTCCCTATATCAAATTAATTTTCTCTCTAAAATTAGGTGATTGGTGGAATTTTCACAAAAATTTAGTGAATTTTTTATCATTATTAATCGAGCATGAACTTTGAAAACAAGAATTTCCCAGAGTCTAATTTAATGATAACTGGAGTTTTCACTGGAAAGTGAAAACAAGAATTTTCCAAAATTTATTTTAATGATAATTAGTGAAAACTAGAATTTTCCCAAGTCTACTTACTCAAAATTGAAATTTTCTAAGATAAGCTTAAAGAGGATTTTTAGGGAGTAATTTTAGGGGAGGCAACTTATCTTAGCTAATTTTATTTACGAGAGTTTTTCTTGGAAATATGGGCTATTTTGTGTTTCCTCCCTTCCCAAGATCGTTAATTAGGGTTTCCTACCCAAATAAATTGAAATTAGCGTTTCCTTCTCTCGTCAAGTATTCCATCCAAACCTCTGTTAGATGAGTCAGCATGAACGTATACGTGGCAAAAATGTACACATGTTAAACATAGTACCTAAAATACCCTCTTCTTATACCATTGATTAAACCCAAAGCCCATTTTCCCTAAAAACACACAAAAATACACCGATTCAAAAACTCAATTTTTTTTTGCCATTCTCTGAAATTGCATAAAACTCAAATTCTAGGGTTCCGACAAATTTCGATTCAAAAACTAATAATTAAAATTAAATCAAAGGCTCAAATCGCTTGTAGAGCAAAATTCGAGTAACAAACTGTTGGGAATCAGGTCGTGCTTGTACTGTTGGTGATGAAGAATAGACTGCAAGGGGTGGTGTTGGACGTGAACCGGTAGTGGCTATGAATCTGGTGATGCAAGTAGGTGTAATAAAGGGATCGGTGATGAGTGATTTTGTTTTGGAAGTATTAGTAATAAAGATGAACTTTGTATTGAGTGTAAGATGAAAATGGCCGATTCTGTTTTGGAAGGAGAAGGATTAATGGTTCATCTTTATTGGAAGGATTAATTAAACTGGCAAGCATGATTGTGTTGGGAATATAGTGTAGTGGACCAGTGGTAGTACTTATGTTTCTAATTGGAAATGAGAAAGAGGATGAGGGTACAGCCCCTGTTTACAAATTTTATTTAAGGGTATTTTAGGAAGATCGTGAAACACGTGTACAAATTATGCCACATGTGCACAGGTGCTGACTCAACTAACTAAGTAATGGATTGAAAAAATAACGAGAGGAGGAAACGCTAATTTCAATCTATTTTGGGAGGAAACGCTAATTAGGGATTTTGGGAGGGGAGGAAACGCAAAAAAGCCCTGGAAATATTTTAGGAATTTTTTTGGATTAATTTTTACCACGTTTTTTTAGTAATTAATTATTTGTGATTAAATAAATTGTCTTAATTAAAAGGAAGGTTATTCTCGTAATCAAATTTTATCTTAACTAATTTTGGGTTTTTCATATATACATTTTCATTGGTGGGTTTTTAATATACAATTATTTATTTTTGAGCTAGAGATAATTTTCCCCATTAAAAAAATGTAAAAAAGGTGACATGGAGGTCATGCTGGAGGTCTAGATAAAACTTTCTCTAAGACCTTCGTATTTATTTTGATACCCCTCCTAGTTTCTAGGATCTAATGTTGGAGATGGATTTGATTTAAATCAGGGTCCAAAATCCTATATGTCAGGCTCTTAAGTATTTTGGAGACAGTCTTGTTGGGAAAATGAAATTAGAGGTTCGCATGCTCATACGATGAATAAGAAACTTACTTCTGTCAAACATATCCTTAGAGATTGGAACAAATACTCTTTTGGCAACATAAGAACAAACATAGAAAAAACTAAGGCCGACCTTAAGAGAATCAATAGTAGAAACAGTTATCCTAATAAAAACAGGGACATTGCAATACTTAGAAAAAATCTTATTGAATGGTACGATATACAAGAAATTTTTTGGAAGGATAAAAGTAGGGATCAAAATATTCTGTTAGGAGATAGAAACACTAAATATTTCCATACTAGAGCTAAACAGAGGTTTAGAAGAAACATGATATAAACTTTAAAAGACAAAAATGATGTATGGATTAACAGTAGGACTGAAATTGTCTCTTGTGTTACTAACCATTTTCATGAGATAGCAATTACTGTAAACCCTTGTTTGGACCAAAATATGATTGATATCATCCCTGTTACCATTACTTCTGTTGATAATGATATGCTTTGCACTATCCCTTCTTTGGGTGAAATAAAACATACTCTTTTCTCCATGGAGCCTGACAAAAGTTCGGGGCCGGATGGATTCCCACCAATTTTCTTTCAACAGAATTGGGAAATCATAAGTTCAGACTTAACAAAAATGATCCAAGTTTTTTTTGAAACAGGTTTTATATCTAAGGAGATGAATGCCTCATTCATTTCTCTTATCCCTAAAACTTTAAACCCAATCACTGCAGATGAATTTAGACCAATAACTTTAGCTAATACAACTTACAAAATTATTTCTAAACTAATGGCGAATAGAATGAAAGGTATGCTTAGCAAAATTATATCCCCATTTCAGTCTGCCTTCATTCCTGGAAGGAAGATATCTAAAAATATCACTTTATCCCATGAATTAATTCATAAAATGAGAAACAACAAAAGTAAGAAAGGATCTATGGGTCTAAAAATAGACATGTCGAAAGCATTCGACAGAGTGGAATGGGATTCCTAATATGAATCATGCAGAGAATGGGCTTTAATGAAAAATGGTGTAATCTTGTTTATCAATGTATTTCTACTACTACTCTAGCTATTCTTATAAATGGATCCCCAACAAAAAAAATTAAACCAACTAGGGGATTAAGACATGGAGATCCTATATCTCCATACCTTTTTTTGTTTTGCATGGAGGCACTTTCTATAACCCTTATACATGCTGAAGACCAAGGCTCAATAAAAGGAATAAAAATAACCAACAATGCTCCTTCAATTAGTCACTTAATGTTTGCTGGTGATTGTATTATATTTTGTGAAGTTGATAATCTGTCAAGTAATAATCTTGTTAAACTGTTTAAGGATTTTGGGGAGACCTCTGGTCAGTAAATCAATCTGGCTAAATCAGGGGTCTTCTTTAGCTCTAAAACTGATCCTACTCTCAGGAATAGTGTGAGGCAGATACTAGGAGTAAATGAAATACCTATAAATGATAAATACCTAGGATCACCTTTATTTACTTACACTTCAAAAATAAAATGTTTTGAACCCCTAGTGGAAAAAATGAAAAACAGATTGATAGGATGGAAAGGTATGCTTCTAAATCCTGTTGGTAGAGGTGTAATGATAAGAAATGTTTCTTATTCTATTTGTGTTTACCAAATGAATTGTTTTAGAATACCTGTTAAGATTTGCAATGACGTAACTAAATTGCAAAGAAACTTTTGGTGGGGGAGAGATGAAAATGGATTGAATGATAAAGGTAAAAAAGGTATTTGTCTTATAGGTTGGGATAATATGTGCAAATCTTTGGAGGAAGGAGGTTTAGGCTTCCCAAACATGAATTTTTTTATTATAGCTATGCTGGCTAAGATAGGATGGAGACTGCATGAAAATCCTGATTCTCTAATGGCTAAAAGTCTTAAAGCTAAGTACTATCCTTCGTGTGATATTCTTCATATAAACACTACTCCAAACCAAAGTGATAGTTGGATGTGGAAAGGTATATTATTAGGAGTAGCTTACTTAAAAAAACATTGTTTCTGGGAGTTGGGAAATGGAGAAAATATAGATATATGGGTTGACTACTGGATCCCAGATGTTAAACCAACCGCTAACAGTACTGGGACGGGAAATGTAGGTATCACTAAAGTATGTCATTTGATTACAGCAAATAAAACTTGGGATATGACAAAACTAGCAGGTTGCTTCGACAGAATTACTATAGACAAGATAAGCAAGATACAAATTCCTAACAATAGTTTACCAGACATTCCTCACTGGACGCTAAGCAACACAGGTATCTTTACTGTTAAGTCTTTATATAACAACATTAATTGTACAGGAGAAACTAACATTCAGTGGAACAGAATTTGGGAAATGAAAATAACTCCTTCAATCAAAACCTTTATCTGGAAGGAAGCACACTCTATACTTCCAAATAATGTGAGAGTTGCTGCCATAATACCAGAAATAGATGTCTGTTGCAAACTCTGTAATGTAGAGGATGAATCTCTGACTCATTTATTCATGAAATGCAACTTCACAAAACAGGTATGGATGCATCTTAATTTTTATATTGACAATGTAATGCAAAATGCTAACACTTTTCATGATTGGTTAAATGGTTGGTTTACTCAAGTAGATAGAGAAAATAATGTAATCGAATGGAAGGTTTTTTGTAGTATTGTAACATGGCATGTTTGGAAAGCAAGATGTAATCGTGTATTCAAAAAAGAAATTCAAAATAGTACTGTAACAGCAAGGAAGATAGTTAAATTCATTAATAGTTATATGTGGGTTAATAGAAAAGAATACGATATCATGCAAACCTTTTATTACAATCCGCTAAATGATGACTCATTGATTGTTACTAGCTGCCAACCCCAGGGAAACTTAGGATACATGGCAATAATGATAAACGTAGCTTTATCCATGCATGAACCTATGACTAGTTCAGGAGTTGGACTAACAATGATTGATTTTGCAGGAAGAACTATCGAAGCTAGGGGTAGTTGGAGAAATTGTACCACTAGAGAATAGTTAGAAGTAGCAGGGGCGGAGGCGGCTTTTCAATGGGCAATTGAAATGAGTGGCTACCATATCATTTTTCAAAGTGATTCGCAATCCACTCTCAAGTTACTGATAGGAATGTATGCTAAAGCTAGAGAAAGAAGATTCAAACAAAGCTCGGACTTTAGAAACAACTCAAACTTTGATATAAATTTTAAAGCTATGGCTTTTGTATTAACAAGTAGATTCAATATCATTCGGGAATAAAACTTGTCATTTTTTTTTAATAGATTCACTATCTAAATAATTGGAAATGTGAAAGTCTCTTAGCCATTATGAACTATTTAAACATCCAAAATTAGAATGTACAAGTCATAAACACAAACGACTTCATCTAGAGACGTTTGTTAACTGTGTAAGTTTGAGGAGTTATCCTCTTTTATGAAAAAAAAAAAGGCTCTTAAAAAAAGAAAAGGAAAAATAGGTGGCAACAACTCTTAGCTAAACTTCAATCGAACAAATTGATCCAAACTAAAACATGTGTTGACAAAAGCCTTAACATTGGTCAAAACCAAAGGGTAATCCAATGATGGGTCAAACAAAAGGATATCCAGCATTCTCGGCATGTGAAATTCAAGCCTCCCGATTCGAAATTTAAAGGCAACCCATTTGAATGGAGGACTCTTAAATCCAGAGGCCTATGGAAGCAGTTTAAGCTTTCGTACAAGTACGACCGTTCTTTCGATTGCGCTATGAATTTCAAGAAATTGGAATTCCCCACAATCGTAATCATGGATACCTAAATCTAACTAATCGATAATTTTGGCCAGTTACACCTAAATGCATTCAGATTTGCCAGAAATCGACAAGTAACAGAAATGAATCAAACAGCAAGTAAAGAAGCAATTATGAAATAAAGCACGGAATTGCAAGAATGGAACCATGTCTTGTGTCATGAAATAAAGCTTATTGGTTGGAAGCTTAACGTACCGTATTATTCTGTTTCACCTTGGATAACAGTCTCTATGTGATCACACAGTAAACAAATAGCATGGACGTATTGTTGTCACTTTGAAACCAAAATAAAATTTGTAATTGCAGATTTCAAAACAATTAGGATTATAAACAAATATAGGCCTCCTTTTCAACCCGATAGACAACCATAGGCCCGTTTTTTTCAACTTTGCAAATCTAGGCCTCCATCCATATTTCCATCCAAATCCGTTACTTTTCTCAATTTCCCGGTCAACACGGTCAATTTCTCATCACGTGAGATGAGTTAATGACACTCAAATTACCGGTTTACCCTCATCACACGTGTCATATTTTTGGTGGATAATCTTAATCTAGTGTGAAACCCAAAAATAATCAACGGCTTATATCAGAAAGAATAGATAGTAGCCACATGTAATGATATTGTCCCCATATCTTGATCTAGCAGACTCTATGAGATCCAACATCTGATTTTTTTTTGTCCAACCTCGTTATTATCAAAGACACGTGATAGTCACCTGAGAATTGAGGGGAAATGGACGGCTATGATTAATTTCACACTTTGTAATTAACGACACTGTTATGAGATCTGAATCGTTCATCTCAGTATCAATGGATCTCGATGAATTCGGTCGGCTGAGATGAGATATGTACTACCTAACAGGCGGGAAAAGGAGATATTAGAGACAAATGCTTTCAGTCTCACCATTTTCCCTTCTTCTCTCAATGTTTCTTCTCTGCAATTTTTCTTATTTTCTTTCTTATCTGCAATTTTCACTTTAGCCTCTCAATATCACTGGTTTTTGTTACTGAGTACAAAAGAAGATGGGTATACCTAATAGATCAAAGAAACTACTAAGTATGATAGATTCAGAGGCTAAATTGAAGATGGATAAAAGAAAGAAAACAAAGAAACGACGAAGTAAACCACGAACTGAAAGGTATTTTCGATTATTGTATTTGTTTCCCATTCGTTTATGGTTTGAATAGATTTCAATTTCCAGGGCTTATAAAAAATCATTGGGTATTTTGAATTAGGTGATTTTGAGATCAATTTGTTGATTTTCGTTTCTTTATGAATCGATTTTTCTAGGGTTTGTGTTAGATTTCTAGGGTTTCTGTTTATAAAAAATCATTGGGTATTTTCGATTAGGTTGTTTGATTTTGAGATCAATCTGTTGATTTTCGTTTCAATTTGAATCGATTTTTTTAGGGTTTGTGTTAGAATTTTAAGGCTTGTCTTAGATTTCTAAGGTTTCTGTTTTTCCCTATTGTTTTTGTTAGATTTTTAGGGTCTATATTATTGGACTGTATTATTTGCTTTTCTAATTTGACTTATCTTGTAGGAATGATGTTGAAGATGACAGGATGCCCTTCAGAAATTTTAAGGTAAATGTGATGGGAACTTGCCAGAGTTTTGAGTTTAGGGACTGTGTTAGAGAAGATATGGGTCTTGATAGTTTAAAGGACATGATCAGGCCAAAGTTGAGACTAAAGGGTGATGAAATCATAGGCATATTGTGGTCAGAGGATGCATACTCCAATGTCTTTGTTTGAGGAAGAAGAATTTAAGTCTTGTTGGGATAATGCAGAAATTGATGAGAATGGTTAGAGTCAGGTTTATATGCAAGTGCTGGAGAGTAGTAAGGATGGTGATGAACCTTGTGATATAGTTCCTCCACACAAGTATATGACACCAGTTAAGAAGACACCCCCAAAGAAGCCAGTATCCAAAGGAAATACACCAAAGAAAGCAGCAGTATCTGAAGAAACTCAAGAAGTCTCCAAGTGTCATACACCTAGAAGTTCAAGAAGAAATCCAAGGCTAGCAGCATTGTTTAAGCAAATTGCAGGAAAAACTAAGAAGAAGTTGTTTGTTGAAGTTTCAGATGATGAGGATGTATGTGAACAAACTCAAGCAACAGAGTCAAGTGTGGATAATAACATGCCTATTCCAGAAGTATATGTTCCTCAATTCTGTGAAGAACCTCAACCAACACAGGAAAGTGTGACTGAAAACATGCCTGATCCAGAAGCATTTTTTCCTCAAAGTACAACACAAGCAAGTATGGCAGCAGAAGAAGAAGAGTTTAATCATGATTTCTGGGTTGAAGCTACAACACAAGCAAGTGTTGTTGAAGATATTTACAGGTTGAGTCAAGTTGGATCTTCTCAAACCTCATGTTTGAATCAGAATTTCAAGCAGGTTGGTTCAGTTAGCAACAAAGCCACCTTTACAGTGTCAGATCCAAAGAGCAAAAAGAAAGCAAAGAAGTATATGAAGATCTGAGTTGGTTTTGTTGATTGTGTTTCATTTTGTTTAGAAGATATGTGTGCAGTTTATCTTTTTGTGTAGTTTAAGTTTTAAGGAATTGGTGGAGTTTAAGTTTGAAACTTTGAATGGATGCAGTTTCTTTTGCATAACAAGTACTTTTCATTACATTTTCATATTTTTCATAACAACTTCTGATTTCATTACATTTTCAGATTTTTCTTAAACTCATTACATATTTCTAGTACTTTTCCTTTCAATGTCTCTTTTGTTTCAATTACAAGTGCATCTGAAGCCCATCTGAAAGCATCACAGTCTTTCTTCTTACATACCAGGTATGCTATATTGAGATTGTGTTGATTCTTACAAACCTTTAGTTCTAACTTTGAATTGCGGTTCTGTTTGAAGCAGGGTTGATTGTTTAATGGACAGTTATTGAAACAGTGGTTCTCATCTCCACAGGCAATGCAGCTATGTAGGCTTGGAAGCTTGATTTGAAGTGATGTAGTTGGAGAAGAAGCAAGATCAAACCACTCAAAGTAATTGCAAGTGGGATTCAAACATTTGAAGAAGGCTCTTCCATTTGTTTGATCTATTTTAGATCTCAACAATGCTCTAACTCCATTACAAGGTACATGTTTGCAACTTGAATATACCCATTGACAACTCTTGGTTTCATGGTCTTCTTTGTCACACATATCACACTGCACCTTGATGCTGCTACTGCTGCAATTTGATGAAAAATGAACACCACCAACCATTTTTAGATATGAATGAAAAAGAGACAGAGAAGAAGATATGTTTTTATTGGAGATAATCCTGCCGTTGGGTACTGTGGGGATACATTTTTACTGACACGTGGCAGAAATTATGACGTGTACAATATACACGTGTTTACACAGTCAGCACCGAGTGGCAGAAATTATGACGTGTACAATATACACGTGTTTACACAGTCAGCACCGAGTGGCTGAGCGGAATCGGCGATTTAAACTTAAACACATCGAGTTTAATGATTCGAAGGGCTTAAAAGTCTTTTCCTAGTACACTAACGGTGCCAAGCCGTTTTTTCAATAAAACGGTCAAAACCGGCCTATATTTGCAAACTTCAAAAAAACTGGCCTATGGTTGTAACCCTCAAAAAAAAACAGGCCTATATCTGTTTTTCACCCAAACAATTATGATGTGTTGTTTCGCAGTCTACTCCAGCAAAATATGCAAATAGTTCTTACTTATTTCAATGTACCGCCAACGACTGTAATCCCAAGAATAGAACTTAAACACACAACCTGCTGATGCTCTTGGAAAACTCGGTATCCGTATACTCAGTTCTTTTTCACATTCCGTATTAGCAGAGCGTAAACCAGGGTTAAAGTAACAAAAACTCATATTTTGCAAAGCTTTTGCGTTCATTAAAATCAGTTTCACCCACCTCAACTCCCTTGGATTTCCAACAAATCGTTGAAAGCAAACTGACTTTAGGCATGAAAACAAACATCCAGCAGCCACAATATCGAGCGCCCAACTATTATCTTGATTGTCATAGTTGTCTTCAGACTCTTCACATTCATCATTGCTTCCACACTCAGGAGCGTCAGCGGCATCTCCTTCATCTTCATCGTCTTCATCCCCATCACCCTCATTGTCATCTTCATTGTCTTCATCCCCATTGCCCTCATTGTCATCTTCATCATCTTCACTGTCATTCTCATCGTCCTCGTCATTGTCTTCTTGTTCTTCATGATTCATATACTAGAATTGAAATTGAAACATTATAAAGATAGCAAATGATTAAGATACTACAGACATAATAGGTTGACAAATGTAAACCAAGCCCAAAACTTGAATTTTGTTATTCACCCAATGACAGTATGCATAATCTTAGTTCTGAACACTTGCGTCAGATATGTTCAGGTTTTTGACATTATGAAATGTAAGCAATTTGTTTGGCAGATAGGATGTGGAGCAGATAGCCTGTGTATCACAAGGAAATAGCGACAAATAATTCAGTTAGAAGGAGACAGGTTTAGCCATAAAAGTAGGAAAAAACAGAGAAACTAACTATTCTAAAGATAGATGCAAACAAGAATACCTGAAGGGTTTTATCAGAAACGGTAAGACATTTTACATGTGCAACGGCACGAAGTAACCGACTTATTTCTTCTGCGCCATCATTTCCTTCAAAGTCGGTGTTAACAGTTGCTTCCACTAGTGATGGAAAGCTGGACAAGATGAATTCCTTTGCAACATAACCCGAGTAGGAGAAACTGATAAGCCTTGGGGAATCAATTTTGAAAACACAGTCTAAACCAATTTCCTCACCAGGCAAAACATGAATGTCCAAGAGTTTGAGTGTAGGAATTAATATACAGAAACTACTCATACGAAATTCGCAGAATTGCAGAACCAGATCTTCAAGGACTGGGGAATTTGAAAAGAGTTCCCCATTCCAACACTCATCGCTGAACTTAAATGCAGAAAGATTAAGGCGCTTAAGTCTTGGGAGAGAGAGAGATTTACGAAAGGTGAAACCAGAACTATAATGAGTTGCAAGCTCCAACGATATCAGTGATTCACAAGTAAAAAAAGATAGAGGAATAAACAATGGGTGCCTTTGGTGTATGCGTAGTACAATCTCTTTAACTTTACACCTTATGACATTAGAGACCCAAGAATGAAGCCGAGATTCATTTAAGGCCTGAGGCCAGTTGAGAGCGAACTTGTCTACATTTCCTGAATGGCGATGCAATGTTCCATCCACAAAATCCATGAATTTCTCGGTGGCCTGCTTCAAAGAAGTTGGGTCGAAAACTCGTATCTGAAAATCAAGGGTGGGGACAGTGGCCCAAATGTAGTTCCATCTTTTCGATAATACGCTGGTACGAGCAACATCTTTGATTTTGAGGAAAGAAATGATATGGTGAAGAAGAGAGTCTGGTAACTTACTAATCATATCCTTTGCTGCCTCCTCCATATTGATATGCAATGCTTCCAGAGAGTCCGGTAAATTACTGATTCCATTGTTTGCTGCCTCCTCCATACTGATATATGCAATGTTTACCCTTTCAGTAGCTTCGAATTAATCATACACAAAAGAAGACAAAATTTTTAAAGGAAATCATTTTTTTTTAAATAATTTTTGAACTAAACCATGATTTAATTTCGTTTCTTCATCTAAATCCCTAGGATGACAAGAACATTTGATGGTTTAACACTAATACAGTAACAACAATGTAGGGTTTTTCTGGTTACTAAAAATCCAAAAACCTAGATGTTATGTACCAAGGTTTTTGTTAATGGAAGTGAAGATTCAAGTTAATCGATAAAAACATACCTTAAAATCGTCAAGAAGCCTGATTTTGTGAGTGACTTCCGAGAAAAGACTTGAGACTTGGAGACTGTCTGAGAGACTGAGAGTATGCAGAGAAGAAAGAGGAAAGTGAATTAGAAAGCGGGGAGTTTGCTTCGGATTTTATTTTATTTCTTCAAAGAGTGTGTCCGTCTCGTTGGAGGTGCTGGTCAACGAGTCAGTGACTCAATAGTATTTCTCCAACAGGTTATGTGAAAAATGTGGAGGGAGTGAAGAAAGAAAATGTATCACTTAAGAGGGTATGTAGCTATGATGCACGTACTGGGATACTGATGTGGGGATTCATCAATTTTCAAAAACTAGGGATACGAGATATGTTGGGATACGTGTATTTATTAATTTAATATAATTTATTTTAGTAAAAAGACACATGTATTCATCAATTTTCAAAAATTCTAAATGAACCGTGTGATTGAACCACACGGAAACCGCTAAACACAACAAAGCCCAATAAATGGGACCCCTGCTGTCCTCCGCGGGGCCCACTGGGACCACACCAAAAACTTATGAGACAAAAATTGAGAAACGGTTTTGATGTGGTCTGTTTACACGGTTTGTTTAGAATCACCCCACATAAAATAAGAAAACTAAATACTATATGGATTCTGGAATATTGAAAAATAAATAGAAAAAAGCTATCTAACCTCCCGCTCACCCATCACTCATCAATATTGTCTTCATCAAAGAACATCGCTTCTAGTTCAGGCTCGTCAAGTGAAGATTTGCAATTTCAAATTCTCCCACACCGTCTAGTGGATCAAATGCATCTCTACTGATATCCCACATTCTACTTTCTCATTTGGTATAATTTTCACTTTTTCGTGAAAGGAGACGAAGATTACTATGAACAAACACCAAATCCTCAGCACGTTGGGGTTCAATCTTGTTTCTCTTCATTGGATAGATAAAACTAAATGTGCTCCAGTTTCTCTCTGAACAAGATGAGGAACACGACTGTCCAAGAACCCTTACAGCTAAGTTTTATATATATATATCGAATTTGTTTAGCATTAGAAATATATTATATATCTTATATTATATTATAGGAAGTATCCCCTCTAGAGTATCTGAGAGGTATCCCAGAGTATCCCCTACCCTTTTCGTAATTAATAAAAAGGGATACTTTAAATGGAGTATCCGATTCGTATCCCCAAGTATCTGACACTGATACGGCGTCCGATACAGATACATCACCGATTTTGAAGTATCCGTGCTTCATAGGTATGTAGATGTAATTTAACAAGTTATTTTAGACTTGATTAGGCCGGTTCCTATGGGGGTGGATAACCCACCCATTTGCCATGCCAGCTAGCTTGGAAAACTGGTCGTGCCATTATGGGGAACAAGATAAGCGGCCGAGTCTCAACCGAAGGGTAGAGACTGCATCAGTTGATTTTAAATCTCCAACGGCTCTTTTTCGGCCGCTATAAAAATGTGACATTCAAACACAAAAATTACACCAAATTTTTTACATAATTTTTTTATATCTTTTCTTTCAAAATGGCAAAGTTTGAATCCCAACTTGACTTGGCTACCCAACTTGATTTTTCCATAGTGGTGCTTGAAGCCGCCGTTAGTAAGATATGTGATGGTTATAAAGAAATTGGTAAAAACAAAAGAAGTCTACAAGTTTTGGATATTAACCAAATTAAACCTCCAACAAAGAAAAGACAAAGAAAAGTTCAAGGTAAGGAAAATTTGAAGGCAAAGAAGAAGATAAACAAAGGAAACTCATGAGCGCATTGATTGGAAGTTTGGTGAAATGAAGAAGATAAACAAGATGAAGAACATTGTCCCAAATTTTTATTTTTAAAGTCTTTATTGTATGTTATGTCTTGTTTATATCTTATTATCTAGATTAATGAAAGAGGTACTAATGTAAATTATCTAGATTAATGAAAGAGGCACTAATGTAAATTATCAAACTTAATGAAAGATGCACTAGTTTATATTAATATCCTAAAATTAAACTTTGATAATAACTTTAAATCTTGATTACATCTAAATGCATCATACAAATGCTAATCTAAATGCATCATATTTGGGAAACACCCTTAAGATAAGGTAACAACTTTCAAATTGAAAATTTTTTCCCACTCTGTTGCGCTATTCAACCCGACACATTTTCTCCACATCAATTTCGTTTTGACCATTTACTCGGTTTCGATTGCCTTCAATAAGCACAACAACAAACAAGATCACATCCTTACTGATTACTCCAAAGTGATGACACAAAGTATTTGCATCTCGATTACTGAGGTTCAATGTTTCTACTTGAAATCTCTGAAATATGTTTTGCCATAAAGTATCTTGTTGTTGGTGTGCACCATTGGCCATATCTTCTGTAACAAGAACATAATTCCTGCAAATGGATTCATCTTCAGCTAAGCTAAATTTACGACCTCGAACTGACATATTGGATTTGTGGAGTAAAAGAATAAATATTAAAGAAATGGTGTGAGTTGAAATGAAATTGGATACTGTATTTATAGGGTGATGAAATGGTGACCGTTGGATGAGAAGTAGTGGGTGGTCGAGTTTACACCGCTGGCGGTTTAACTTTGACCGGACGGTTTATATTACACCGAGCGGTCGAGTCGGTAGTGACTCGACCTGGCCTGGCAAAGTGGTAAATTTGCCACTTTGCCATGCCCATAGTGGGCGCAAAATTGACAAACTCATGGCTTTACCATGCCCATAGGAACCGACCTTATAATTTAGTTTCATAAGATAAAAGTTAATTTGAGGATATAAAAAGGATTAAAAAAAATTAGAGCAAATTGTTTTTGCTTTAAACTTTTTGGCTTACTTTTACTTATGGTATCCAACCAACCTACAAAATTTTAGACAAGCAGTATCATTGAGTTCAAATCACCTGATTGTTTAGACAGCTCGTGGGTGAATTTTGTTTGGCCGCCTAAACTAGACACCAAAATGCTTGTTTGATTTTTGAGAAAATGAGTTTATTTCCCAAGTTTTTTTTTTTTTTTTTTGAATAAGGTATTTCATTAAAAACTAAGATTCAAAGTGAGTCGACATTACAATAGATGTAGAGCTATCTACGATAGCTGCCCAATTAAAGATATTACAAGAAATGTAAATGACAAAATGATAAGCACGTAACTGCTACATTTTATACCCATATTTATATTAGCTAGGACTCGATATTTTTGCTAACAACATTATTTTAGTGCTTTTGTAGAAAGCACATATGAATATGATCACCCGAAGATAAATGGCGAAATGCGAAGCTAAATGGCATATGCGACAAAACACCAATGCTGCAGTCAACAACACCAAAAAGACAAGTGAAGGTTGCCCAGGGATACAAATAAGTGGGAGACGTGTCCCATTCTTTACCACATTCCTTGGTGGTTTATCGAAGGCATCACCAGCATCTTATTTCTTATCTAAACAACTTTGTCAAGCAGCTGGAACATGTCTATTCACTTGTATTTCTAGTCTTGGCTGGGATTGAATTAATTTAGAGATGAAAGAACACGAGCAGAAAGTGGCAGTGGTAGTGGTTGGTACAGAATATGGAATTGGTTTGTGTATGGTCTGTTGAGGTTAAGCGCAACTTGTGATGGATTCTCGAACTGATGATTTAAGTGGTCATATTCATGAAATGTTAAGGCAAGTGGACTGACTGATTTACTCTCGGAGAAGAAGAGTTGAGCGTGATGGAGGCGAAGGATGGTTTGTACTTCGAACTCTTGATCTCGATTGAAAAAGTAATTTGGCAGCAGCAAGGCACGGTTCTGATATGGGTTAGAGCAGTCGAGTAAGAGCAACAAAGAATTTTTGGTGCTGATCTGAGTAGTTTGGTGTCGACTGAGGTAGAAGCTGTTGTTGCTGGCATGGCTTAAACAAGGGAGCTCAGTGAAATGTTAGATGAGAAGGAAAAGAAGATTGTAGTTGGGGTTGCTGTGGAGTTCGAAAATAAGGATACTCATTAAAGCAGTAACTAAATGGGAACTGTGTATAGAGTTTGAACGTGAAAGTGGAGATGGGTTCCAGGGTTCTAGCTGGTTGCAAGCAACGGTGATAGGAGTTCGCTGTCATGGGTGCTCGAGCTGAGAATGAAGTAATTGAGAAAAGAAGTTTGCTGCGGCATCGAATGACAGAAAGATGCTGGGTTGTTGTGGCTGCTCGGAGATTTGTGAAGACAAGAGAACGGAGAATTTTTGGCTCGAGTTGTTAAGGATTTCAGATCGTAGTTTCCCTGAACCTGTAGCTGATGAGAGAACAACAGTCGATGGTGTTGGATAAGAACGGACAGGGAATGGAAATGGATAACGAAGTGCAGGTGAT
The DNA here is from genome assembly GCA_023531105.1 of Papaver atlanticum. Lineage (NCBI taxonomy): Eukaryota > Viridiplantae > Streptophyta > Magnoliopsida > Ranunculales > Papaveraceae > Papaver > Papaver atlanticum. The sequence continues at coordinate 4,761,767 of JAJJMB010014022.1, read as the reverse complement.
GGCTGGTCGGAATTTGATTGGTGGATAGTGTTTACACTGAACACCGACAGATATGAAGTTAGGAGTTGGCCGGACTTTTTGGTAATGATCAGGATATAGATAGTGGACCAGTGGATGCCAAGTTTTGGACGGACAAAATAGATAAGTCAAGTGATTGGATTTCAGTGGGCTGTGTTCGAGTGAGATGGAGCAGTTGGGGGTTTAGTGTGTTGGATGTATGGGCACTGTTTGAAGACAAATTTGAATTTAACTGGCATTGTTGTCCTCCACTTCTCATGGGATATGAGAATATTGCATGCAGTAAGTGAATTTAGATTGCCAAAGTTTGGTGGAGCGTACATGTAGCTTGTTTTGGTAATAAATGATATTACGACATCATTCATAAAAGATTCTTTCCATATTTCCATTGGGAGAGTAAAAACAATAAAACTATTACCATTTTTGGGTGGAAGCAAAAAAAGGGAAGCAAACGACTAGAGGAGGCCGGGGAGGAGCCGCAACTTGGGGAAGGAAGAGGAGTTGACGGACATTTGAAGAGCTGATACCGAAGGGAAGAGAGGAGACCATTGCTCGATTTCGGTTTAGTCTTTTCTTCTTTTGTTAATTATATTTCTTTTAGATTTCTAAGAAATCTATTATTATGGCTTGCTAGACATTTGTAATTAGGGTTTATGGGTGAAACCATTTTGGGTATTAGGCTACTTTGATTTGATTTGATTATATAGCATAGACCATTATGAATTGGATATGATTAATTCCTAATTTTGTTTATCGGTTTATCGAAATATGAGTTGTCGCTTCACCGGTTTTGTAGAACCTTTGTGCATAATTGTTAGGATAACAAATATATTTGTCTCATTGTTTGATATTTCATGCTTGGGTTAATTCCTTTGATGGTGTATGCTTAGAATAGCCAGATATTATTTGTGAACCTATATTTAGTTTCGTATAATTTTCTAACTAATACAATTTGATGGTGCATGCTTGGATTTAGTCTTTTGATATGCCATGCTTAGGGTGTCCCAATGATATTTGCTACTCTAATTCATATAATAGGTGATGTCGATAGAACAGACGATAAATAATTATTCATGAGTTATGTTTCATTTCAGTAATTGAATAGAAATAGTTGTGGATAAGATAAACCCTGGTTACCGATTCTCCCAGTACACGTATTTTATTAGTTTAGTTTATTTTTCAGTTACTATTCTTTCAAAAATCTAATAACAACTTCTCTGGTTAATCAATCATAATTATTGGTTACGTTATTTCCACCGCTCCCTGTGGGTTCGACCCGTACTTGCCGCTGTCTACTAGTTAGACGCCGTGCGATTGCGGTATTTATATAAATAGGGTTCTTCCAGAATCCTATCAATTTTTGG